>CM065391.1:40357500-40572500 GCA_033060915.1 Euryodendron excelsum | reverse complement strand
ATACGGCATAACTGCCGAAGTCATTAACATGTTATAACTTGTCTAATTATAGGAGTAACATAACAACATATCCTACAGTTCCTTGCTTTTATTGTTCTGCACAAGTAGTAACAAAATTATTGTAGTGTCAACATACTCCTGCCAACAGACAATAGAAAATGGGGCTGAGGGATTGAAAGATTGGAATATAATATGCAAATAATTATTTTGACAACCAGACTTGCAGTTCTTAATTGTGTGTGTGTGTGTGTGTGTGTGTTTGTGTTTTGGTGGTAATAGTGGTGTTGTCATCAATTATTTGGGACATGAGGGATGTAAGTGTTTTTTTTCCCCGGAGGTTTTGATGTTAGTGATGTAATTGTTCATGTGAAGAAAAATTGATCATACAGTCAAGTTGTCACTTAAAGTGTTTTAGGTATCCTTTGACTGGTTTGCATCAACTCTCTCTCTCTCTCTCTATACATGTACCCTCCTTCCATTGGGTATGGACACATTCACATGCATGCATACATCTACATAGTACTGGCACTTATTGAATAATCTAGTAGATGTTTAGTCCTTGGCATATGCCTTTAAGATGATGTAAACATGAGAATAAAATGATCTCGTGTCTTCTAGATAACTTGCCTCCTGGATGGGCTTCAATAAAAAATGAATATTAGTTTTATCAATATTTATAGCTGGAAAATGCACGTTCCATTGTATTCTTACTAAATGGAGAGGATCCTATGCTTTTCCCCAACTTTTGCCCTAAACCTCAATTAATTTGGAATGGGTAACTGTGGGCTTTTGCTACAAACAAAACATTTAAAAAACAAGGTCACATAGCAAGCAAAAATGTGCTTAAAGGGGGACAGTTTATTATGCAAAATTTTTTGGACCTTCATCTATATAATGGATTTTCTGAACATTAGGGGGGCCCATTTTTGTATGTGAAATTTTTGGGCTTTGATTTATACTAAACATAGTGGAATTTTTTAAACGTTGGGGGCCATGGCCCCTTGCTAGCTTCGTCCATGGCTGTGCATCGGACTGGTATTTAGTAGTTAGTTGATATATACCGTTGTTTGTTGGAACTAGCTACTGTTGAGGGGTAAACCTCTTTTAAACTAAGCAAGTGAATTCATGGTTACCCTTTTCTAACCCATGTTTGTGGGATAAAATATAGGGTAACCACTTTTCAGTGTGTGTGTGTCATTTTTAAGTGGCTATGGATGTTGATAGAAGATAATCTTTTCATGATAATGAGAAATTGTTTAACAGCTCATAAAAATTGACTGCATCTACTTTTCAGATTATAGTGATCCCCTGGTTTTGGTTAATTCTAAATAGAAAATCAATATGTACATTGTTCTTCTTATGTGATGAATTCTTCCAGTGAATCGATTTTAGACGCTTTGTTTTGTTGTTCACTCAAAGAAACTTAAAGTGGTTTTGTTTAGTACTAAACACATGATTGTCAGTCCTTCGTTATGATGCCTTTCAGTTTCTTTTCTGAAGTCTCAGGGTGATGTTACTTGGCTGACAGAAAATTTTGTAGCGAATACATTTTTCCTAGTGTTTTCGTGTTTATGATATGATAAGAAAGATGAGAACAAGAAAGAGAATGTTGGAGATAAGATAGGAGAGAGAAAAAAGAGAGGTAATAACCTAGAGAGAGAGGCTCTATCAATTAAATCTGAATTTTATTCAATTTTGGGAGGCTAATCCATATTATCACAATAAAGCCCATTTAGAGGCATAGGTAAACCTTAAAAACTCTGCCTGCCTTCTAGAACAAATTCTACTCATCATAGTAACCTAACATAACTAAAATTCTATCACCAGGCCACTTAGAGTCCTACAATAAGAACACTACAATATTATTCATAGACTCCTAATATGATTTCTCACTTAAATATTAGTAATTAACATATCTGTCATTTGTCAACTAGGCTTTATGACAGAGAATGTAGTACTTCATTTTATCTTTCATCTGAATTTTGTTCTATACTTTGTGTGATATATTATCAACTTCTTTTGATAGCTATCTTTAAATTTATTATTCGTCCGTCATAAATTTCTGACTTGAGCAACTACTTATCAAAAAAAAAAAAATCCTGACTTGAGTAAGTACTTTGCAGATTCATTCTGCAGCAACAATTTTGGACAAAAATTACCTAGTCAAGTATGATATGAAAAATGGATATTTTCAGATCACTGACTTGGGTCGCATTGCTAGCTACTATTATATAATTCATGGAACAATATCCACTTATAACGAGCATTTGAAGTCAACAATGGATGATATTGAGCTTTGTCAGTTATTCTCCCTCAGTGAAGAATTCAAGTATGTAACAGTGAGACAAGATGAGAAGATGGAACTAGCAAAGCTTCTAGATCGTGTTCCGATTCCCATCAAGGAAAGTTTGGAAGAGCCTAGTGCAAAGACTAATGTATTGCTTCAAGCCTATATTTCACAGCTAAAGCTTGAAGGGCTATCTTTGACGTCTGACATGGTGTTCACAACTCAGGTTTGTTACTGTCATTAACAATTTTTTTTATATGAATCCTTCTTTATTATTTTAGTTAGTTGGAGGATGTTTCTACATTGAGCTAAAATCTAAATCAATGTAAATCTTTTGTTTGTTCACTAAATTTATTTCTTTTTGTAGAGCGCTGGACGTCTCATGCGAGCGCTTTTTGAAATTATCCTGAAAAGAGGTTGGGCGCAATTAGCTAACAAGGCTTTAAACTTGTGCAAAATGGTTAGCAAGAGGATGTGGAGTGTCCAAACGCCACTTCAACAATTCTATGGGATTCCGAATGAAATTTGATGAAGTTGGAGAAGAAAGATATCGCTTGGGAGAGGTATTATGATCTATCCTCCCAGGAGTTAGGAGAGCTCATTCATTTCCCTAAGATGGGGAGAACACTTCATAAATTTATTCACCAGTTTCCAAAACTGAACCTGTCAGCTCATGTTCAGCTAATTGCTCACACTGTGTTGAGGGTTGAGCTGACAATTACACCAGACTTTCAGTGGGAGGACAAAATTCATGGGTTTGTGGAACCATTTTGGATTATTGTGGAGGATAATGATGGGGAATATATCCTTCATCATGAATATTTCTTGCTTGAGAAGCAGTATGTAGACGAGGATCACACTTTGAATTTCACACTGCAAATTTATGAACCACTGCCTCCTCAGTACTTCATTCATGTTGTGTCAGATAGATGGCTTGGATCGCAGTTTGTTTTGCCCGTTTCTTTCAGGCACCTTATTCTACCAGAAAAGTATCCTCCACCGACAGAGTTATTGGACCTTCAACCATTGCCTATGACTGCATTAAGGAATCCATCATATGAAGCTGTTTATCAAGAATTTAAGCACTTCAATCCTGTCCAAACTCAGGTTTTCACCCTCTTGTATAACACAGATGACAATGTTTTAGTTGCAGCACCAACTGGGAGTGGGAAGACAATATGTGCAGAATTTGCTATATTGAGGAATCATCAGAAGGGACCCGAGAGTACCATACGTGCTGTTTATATAGCTCCTATTAAAGCTCTTGCTAAGGAACGGTATAATGATTGGAAGAGGAAGTTTGGGGAGGGTTTAGGGATGAGACTGGTTGAATTAACTGGGGAAATGGCAACGACCTAAAACTGCTTGAGAAGGGTCAATTAATAGTGAGCATTCCTGAGAAGTGGGATGCTTTATCCTGCTGCTGGAAACAGCGGAAGCAAATTCAACATGTCAGTCTTTTCATTGTTGATGAACTCCATTTGATCGGGGGTCAAGGTGGTCCTGTGTTGGAGGTCATAGTGTCTAGGATGAGATATATTGCAAGTCAGGCTGAGAATAAGATCCGTATTGTAGCTCTTTCTACTTCCCTTGGAAATGCCAAGGATTTGGGTGAATGGATTGGGGCTACTTCTCATGGCCTTTTCAATTTTCCTCCAGGTGTGCGTCCTGTGCCCCTGGAAATACACATTCAGGGCATTGATATAGCTAATTTTGAAGCAAGGATGCAAGCAATGACGAAGCCAACATATACTGCGATTATCCAACATGCCACGGATGGGAAACCTGCCATTGTGTTTGTTCCTACCAGGAAACATGCTCAACTCAGTGCTGTTGATCTGATGACGTACTCAAGTGTGGACAGTGGGGAGAAGCCGATGTTCTTACTACAGTCAGCAGAAAAGCTGGAGCCTTCTGTTGTCAGGATAAAGGAATCAATGTTGAGAGAGACACTACAACATGGTGTGGGCTATTTGCACGAGGGTCTAACTAGTTCAAATTAGGATATTGTGAAAACACTCTTTGAAACTGGTTGGATCCAAGTTTGTGTAATGAGCAGTTCGATGTGTTGGGGAGTGCCCTTGTCAACGCACTTGGTGGTAGTTATGGGTACGCAGTTTTATGATGGGCGGGAGAATGCTCACTTAGGTTACCCAGTCACTGATCTGTTGCAGATGATGGGTCATTCCAGCCGACCTCTTGTGGATAACAATGGGAATTGTGTAATCCTTTGCCATGCCCCACATAAAGAATACTATAAGAAGTTCTTGTACGAAGCATTCCCTATTGAAAGCCATTTGCACCATTTCCTACATGACAATTTGAATGTAGAGATTGTTGTTGGTGTCATTGACAGCAAGCAAGATGCCGTGGACTATCTCACTTGGACGTTCATGTATAGGAGGCTTACTCAGAATCCAAACTACTACAATCTTCAGGGTGTTAGCCACAGGCATCTCTCTGATCACCTCTCAGAGCTTGTTGAGAACACACTGAACAATTTGGAAGCAAGCAAATGTGTTGCTATTGAGGATGATGTTGAGCTCTCTCCTTTGAACCTTGGCATGATAGCATCATACTACTATATCAGTTACACAACAATAGAATGTTTTAGTTCATCTTTGACCCCCAAAACAAAGATGAAGGGTCTTCTAGAGATTTTGGCTTCAGCTTCAGAGTATGCCCTACTACCAATACAACTGGGAGAAGAAGAGTTGATATGGAAGTTGATTAATCACCAGAGGTTCTTCTTTGAGAATCCCAGAGGCACAGACCCACATGTGAAGGCTAATGCACTGCTAGAAGCCTACTTCTCAAGGCAAGTGGTTGGTGGGAATCTAGTTTCTAATCAACGAAAGGTGCTCCTTTCTGCCGGTAGACTGCTGCAAGCAATGGTTGATGTTATTTCCATCAACGGGTGGCTTAGTTTAGCACTTCTTGCAATGGAAGTGAGCCAGATGGTGACCCAGGGCATGTGGGAGCGTGATTCCATGCTTTTACAACTTCCACACTTCACAAAAGATTTGGCTAAGAAATGCCAAGAGAACCCTGGAAAGAGTATAGAGACTGTTTGATTTGGTGGAGATGGGGGATGATGAAAGGCGGGAGCTCTTGCAAATGTCAGATTTACAGTTGATGGATATTGCACGGTTTTGCAACCGTTTCCCAAATATTGATCTGACCTATAATGTGGTAGATAATGCCAATGTGAGGGCTGGGGTGGATGTTAGTTTACAGGTTACCCTTGAACGGGATCTTGAGGGCAGGACAGAGGTGGGACCTATTGATGCTCCTAGGTATCCCAAAGCCAAAGAAGAAAGGTGGTGGCTTGTGGTTGGTGATACCAAAAGTAACCAGTTGCTTGCCATCAAGAGAGTTTCCTTGCAGAGGAAAGTCAAGGTCAAGCTTGGTTTTACTGCTCCTGGAGAAGCTGGAAAGAAGACTTGTACTCTCTATTTCATGTGTGATTCTTATATGGGTTGTGACTAGGAATATAGCTTTACCATTGATGTCAAAAAAGCAGGAGATCTTGAATATGATAGTGGAAGAGAATGAGTGACATGCTTAGAAGACTGAACTGCTTTTGGGCTATTGAGTTGTTGACACGGTCATCTGCATTTACTAAATTTTGCTATCATCCCATTTTAAATTTTCTATCGTGTTTTTCCTGTTATTGCTAGACCCAAGAATATGATGACTTGTGATGCATCATTTGAGTCGACTCTTCGCTTACAATAGTTGAGATGCTTTAAAAATTGTGTGGCTGGGAGCCTAGTTTGGAGATTCACTTATTCCCCTATCTTTTGTATTACCTCACCAACTGTGGTGTTCAGCTCAACTAAAGAGAAGAGAATTGCAATATACTGATTAGTCATACTGCTTGTAACACTAATGTTGCTCTCTTTTTTAATCTCTCTTTTTTCTGTGTGTTTAACTTTCAATGTCTGTGATTATGGTTTTCCTGCTACCCCAAAATTAGAAAATTATCAAGGACTCAGGGTTACTGTTTAGTTATTGGTTTCAGGGGTTATGCTTTGAAAGTTTGGTTCAAAGATTTGAGTCTTGATGGTTGTTTTGGGTAATCATTGCGGTTAATCCATTTTTTATGATCATGATGTGACATTTTTGTTTCGTTTTGTAATGATTGTATGTTCATACTTGGAAGCTTCTGTAGAATAATGAAAATTTGGAACTAGATACAGAAAAAGCAGAAATGTTGAGATTTTGGAATTTGGATTTACGGGATGTAAAAAGTAGAAATTATTCAATGCTTTACGAGCAAGTCCTTTTGTAATGGCCGGCTTCGTCAGTAGAAGTTGCCAATGAGGACAGCGACGGGCGAGTCTCGAAGGGGAAACTCCTATCCCAAATTTGAGATGCACTGTGGCAAAGAGAGAACTTTCTGCCCCAACCACGTTTCCTTATGGTAGTATATACGAAAAATATGTTATTAACGAATTTTTAATCATGGGTACGTATTGTCACAACCCACTAAAATGGCACTCATGACACAGAGTCCATCAAGTTTAGAACTTGGCATATCTGGAGAGTCCATATGAGATTTTAAAGAGTCCATCAAGTCTAGAACTGTTTAGGTTATTTATAGGCATTCCATCACATGAGACTTTGGTAAGTTTTTAAAATCTTCTCCATATTTGTAGATATAAAAGCGAGTGTAGAAGATTCTAGAACAATAGGAGGATGACTTCCTTGAGAAGCCTTACAATTGTAAATATCTAAATATTTTTTTAAGAAAATTCTAAAAAGCCAATCTCTACCATTGGATCAAATTGATTCTCACCATTCATTGAGAAGGTAGCCACCTATAAATAGGGGTTAGAGCCTTCATTTATAATCATCCAAGTTGTGAATTCTAGTAAGCATTTATCAAGTTCTCTCACAAAACTCACAAAACTCTCTTTGCTTACTTTGTGCTCATTTACTCTTAAGCTTTTCTTTCGATATTCTTCAAGGCTTACTTAGCATCTTTGAGGGAGGCCGTGCGGGTTCAAGGAGCTTAAGATCTAAGCCAGTATGCAACCTTAACATACATGATGTAAGCGAATCATGTATCTGCTGTTACTGAAAATAATTAGTGAAACTCTATGACGGATCAAAAAGACAAATATAGAGCTAGAGATTGCTATCAGGTTGGGGTTCTTCAATTGTGATCGAGTCCCCGGTGAAGGAGGAGGATCGGTCCTACAAAACGGGGTAGTTAATTGAATGAGTTGAAGACTGAGAAACAGCCAAATGGGTTTTATTCAATTAATAGGGGTGTTCAAGATTAAGTTTAAAAATAGATGGGATAATAAACATTTTTGATAATTTTATTAAAGATATTGGATCGAATTCTGGCTTCATATCCAAATTAGAAGAGGTACAGGGATGTTGAGGGAGCTACATTTGTTGGTAGTGAGTTGAATAAATTGCGATCACAACCTTGACTAGAACTTTATATAAGTTAGAACAACCAATTTAATGTCCAGCTCGATGTTGTCCGTTTATCCTTAGTACATATATATATTATTCCTAATGTGAACTAAACAAGTAAACAAAGTGAGAACAGTGGCTGGGAGGCCCCTTATTCACACAATTTGCTCAGGTTCTCTGTTTGGCTCAATGGCAATCTGGTGAATTGAATCGATAAGTTTCCTAATTCGGTTCAATTCTGATAACAGTGCTTAGATGGCATAAGAATGGTGAGTGAAAATTGAGTTAAAAGAAAAAAAAAGTTTTTTTATTTTGTTTTTCCTTTATTTTTATTTATCTTTTTAGGGGTTGTATGCCACGGACAAAGGATATGGGACTCTGATAGTGCAATTGAGGCCCCCACCCCCTACCCATTAGGAAGTTATTATTTAGTAATACCGTAAACAATGAATGAATACTACTAGGGAGCTGATAGAAGCAACACATAATAATTATAAGGGTAAATTACACAAATTTTTCCTCAGCATTTGCAAAAATATAGAAATTTTTTACAACATTTTAAAATTACACTGACCTCTCTTGTCAGAACGGTGAGAGCACAAACCGTTAACGAAAGTGTAAAATAACCTAATTACCCTTACATTTAAATATTGTTTTTATTAAACAAAATTATTATTGATTTTTTTTAAATAATAAAAAGTAAATTACAAACATTTTTTATTTTTTCTCTCGTCCCTATCATTTCCCTCTATTGTTGTAACAACACAAGTGTAAACCCTACTCTCTTCCACTGCCAGCCTCAGCCCTTCTCCACCTTTCCCGTCATTGCCCAGCCCTCTCTTACTCCTTCCTACCTCCCCTACCACCACCAACTACACTCATCCACTACCAAACCCTTTTTCAGATCTAAGAAATAGGGGGTGAGAGAAAGACACAGAGATAGAAAAAGGAGCAAGAAGAGACCCAATTCGTTGCTAGAGAGAGGAGGAAGAACAAACACCCAATCTATTGCCCGCGACAGCACCTATCACCTGGCACATTCAGCCGATCGAGCCAACTCGAGTGTACTCATTAGTGATTTTCCCACTCAGTACCCCTGACTTGGTCCCCAGCAGAGGCGACGACGTTGGAGTCGTGGCCTCGGTGGCGTAATTGATGGCACAAGTGAGGAGGTAGCTGCCGGCGATGGGCAAGAAGGACGGAAACGGAGTTATGGGATTTGGGGGCTTTGATTTCTCTTCTTCAGTGCCAACCCCGCCAGCTCCAAATTTCTCTTCAGTGCCACGATCATCTCCTCATCTAGGGTTTCACAAAAATGGAGCCATGTTGATCTAGGAAGAACAGACACCCAATCTATCGCCCATCATTGTCGAACGAAGTCGTGTCGATCACAGAATTTTGGGTGACATTCATGGTGTCCCAGGCAGTGGTGTACGATAGGTTCTAGGGTAACGATGGAAGGTGGGAAAAGGCTAGCAGGGTAGGGTGACAAAAGACTTGCTTTGATGGAAAAATGGGGACAAATGGGTGGGCCTTGGCTAGGGGTAAGCTGGGGTTAAGTGGATCAATGTGGGGGTTGATCGGAGAAGAAGAATAAAGAAGGTGGGGAAACAACGTGGGGGTTGATCGGAGAAGAAGAATAAAGAAGGTGGGGAAACAACGATGATAAAGAAGAACATACGGTGAGATTTGAAAAAGGACAAAATACTCATTAAAATAAATTAATAGGCTTGCATCAAGTTTTTCGCTTGGTCAATTAATAGTTGACTAACGAAAGAAAAAATTTGTTAATAAAATTAATAAAGTAAAAAAGGGTGATATAAATTTAAAATGTTAAGGAAATTTCTTTGTATTTTTAAAAATATTGAGAGAAGATCTATATAATTTATCCTAATTATAAGTGAATACAAAATTTTAAATACAGAGAGGAGTCTATTAGTAGTATTGGCACTTCAGCTATGATTGGGTTATAGGTTCACTTACTCGCCCGCTTACCAACTCCTCTGTCCTTCCCAACCTTTGCCCCTTCTCTTTAATAATAATAATAATAATAATAATAATAATAATAATGATGATGATGATGATGAGAAAGATGATGATGATGAGAAAGAGGAAGAAATATTTAACATTCGGTAACCTTTACCTACGGAATTTGGCCAAAACAGAAAAGAAAAAAAACCTTTACCTGCGGACCACATTTCGTTCTGCAACAGCGCACGAATAATCATTAACATAATGGATTCACACATACATACATTACATGCATACAACACCAACAGTGACAAAAAAAAAATAAATAAATAAAAGAAAATAAAAAAGAAAAAGCACTAATTAATAATAGGGGATGATGATGATCAGATACACATCCACAGTAGAAAGGCATCGCTATCGACGGGGGCGAGAGGCGACTGTAGTGGTAGTAGTAGTAGTAGTAGCGGTGGTGGTGATGAATCCGGCACCAGGCCAAGGATGGATGGATGGATGGACGGACGAGTCAATCTTCATAGATCCGGCACTCGTCGGTTTCAGGGTTATCCTGACAAAAGAATTCGAGGGGATCTTGTTTCTCCAGAAGCTTCAGGCGGAGGTCGGCCTTGGCCTGGCTGACCTCCTCCACTTCGTCCCACGCAACCTTACACTCGTCCGACCTCTCATCCCCCTCGCACACCTCCTTCGCCTCCATCACCTTCTTCTCTATCATCTCCGTTAGCTGCTTCTCCCTCTTCTGCGTCCCTTTGAACTTCGCCACTCCTCCCCCTTCCCCCATCATCCCTTTGATCATCGTGATCACCTCCTTCCCCCTGCTGCTGCTTCCCACGCGAATCGAACATGGTCGTTGTTTCTCCCGGAGGAAGAATAAGCCATCACCAGATCGAAGATACCCAGGCGTAATATAATGGGTTTGGATCATTCTAAAATGAGTCGAACTTCGTGCACCCGTCGAAGCACCACCGCTCAAAGCTGTAGTAATGAAAGATGCCATCGATCGCTTTCAATTTCGGAACCCCAACCCCAACCCCAACTCCCAACCCTTCAAAAGCAATTAAAAATAATAAAACAAGAAAATAGACCAAGATAAATTCCAGTAGATTCAACCTCCTCAGTGGATCGATCTTCTGGAAAGCGCAACTCAACCGATCACTCACCCACTTCTGCTCCCCCTCGCTTTCCCCGTTCCTTTCGTCTTTATTTTTTCGAATGGAGATGTAGAGAGAAGCTATTTCTTCTTTCAAGGATCCGTGATTATTTCTAGCGTCAATTTACTTAAAAGCCCTATTTATTATGATTTTATATAAGATTTTTTTTTTTTAGAGAATAGATCAAATACATGTACAGGAGGAGACTTGGTAAGAAACGTGAAGTTAGTATATTAGTGGACACCATAAGATAAGTAGGTATTATCTGTTTTAATCCTCACGTGTTTGTCGCGATTTGAACTCGTGGTTTTATCGAAATCGAGCAGACTTTGTGACTATTAGGCTAAAGACTCTAGTCATTTAAGCTTTTTTTACTGCTTTTTTTAATTTTTTTTTTACTACTTTATCTTGACCTTTGATTCCTCACAATGTTAACCACCTTATTATTTATAAAATAACTTCGTATGAATTTTTTAATTTTATGAAGAACAGTAGCTTGCTTAACACAATATTACCCTTACGTTTTGGAAAACTAATTAGTAACGTTTATGTAGGTTTTCAGTTTTTTCTTTTGAAAAGCAGTTATTGTTAAATTATTTGCCAAAATCACTCATGATCTGTCAATTGATTACAAAGTGCAATCAATCTAAGACGCAAACAAAATTGTGCAAAAAAAATATAAATATTTCCTGTTATTTTGAGTCTTTGACAATATAATTATGACCATTTTATTATTATTATTATTATTATTATTATTATTATTATTATTGCCAATAATTTGATTTTGGCCTTGAAAAGGCTAACAGAATATAGTTTGGGGATTGTAAGACCATCAGATAACAAGGACCAATAATAGTAATAATAGAGTTTGGATTTCCATTTGGCGTTCATGTGTTGGTGGGGGCCACTTCGTGCCTAACTGTTGTGTCATCAAATTACCTTCATCTCCGTCGGTATGTAGAAATTTCCATCTCATCAGTCCTCTATTGTAGTAGTTGTTGTTCGACATCCACAAAGATGTCCCCACGATAAAATTGTTTGAAAACATTATCTACAACAACCACCAAACCCTTGTTCCGGTTACTGTTTCTGTTGTGGATAAGTTTCAGTGGCAAAAGTAAAGAATCACTTTTTTTTTCAATGTTCTTTTGTTGGCTTTTTGCATTGTCTAATTAATAACAAGGCCCACAGGTACGGTCGACAACCGCATTTCTTGGTTTATACAATTATCAATAAATTAATAATGTTTTCAATTGGATCTGGTTTTGAAGTCGTCTATCCTCTATATTTTACCTTTTATAATTATTTAAATAAATAATATTATATAAATAAAAAATTCATACAAAATTTTTATATAAAATAATATATCTTAATAAGAACTTTTTATTTTAAAACAAACACCTATCATAATAATTTTTAATTATAAAATAGTCACTGTTATATCTAGGGGTGCGCACGAGTCGATTCGATTTGGTTTCGTGTTGGATCTAAAACCAAACCAATCTCTTCGGTTCTAAAAATTTAAGAATTGGAACCGAACCGATGGCTTTAGAGAACCGAACCAAACCAACCCGGTTCGGTTCGATTTGGGTTCGGTTTTGTTATTCAAAAAACATATTTTTTATTAAAAAAATTAAAAACAATATTAATCTTGTATCCTAATTTTTTTTAAAAAATAATAAAACAACATACAAATATAAATGAATAATAATTAAGTTTAAATAATCATGATTTAAAGGTATATATAGAATATATGTAAAGTTTTTTTGATAAAGATAAGATCGGTTCTCAGTTCGGATCTGATCAGTTTTAATGCATATAGACTTAGGAACCGAACCAATCTCTTCGGTTCCAAAAATTTAAGAACCAGAACCGAACCATGGTAAAAAAAGACCGAACTGAACCAATCTCTTCGGTTTCGGTTCGGGTCTCGGTTCTCTCGGATTTTTTGTGCATCCCTAGTTATATCATTTTGTATGCAAATTTTGCATGAAATTTTTTTAAGAATAACATTTATCTTCTCCAGACTCCTCTAATTGTGCCACGTTTAAATAAATCTAATCTAATGAATATATAATATTACTAAACGACTAGCAACATGAACAAAATTAAAATAATTATTTAGACTCATAAATTAAAATTTTAAGTCCAAACTTTTTTAAGAACATGCTTGCCGGAAAGTCCAATAGAGGACTTTAAAGCCCTCAATTGAAAACTTGTATAGTCATATACAAATTTTAGATTAAAAATAGAGAGAAAAAATTTCATTTCATTGTTCAAGGAATCACATCATCGTAGAGAGAGAGAGAGAGAGAGAGAGAGAGAGAGAGAGAGATATAGGAGAGAGATTGAAGAAGCCCACTGTGTCAAGGTTTTCTCCGAAGATTCAAAGGGATTTGGTTGGAGAGGTGTTTGCAGTTGGGAGGATTTTAATTCCAATAGAACATCCAGACCAATTTGGCGAATGATTTTACGATTTTGGGATGAAAATTATTTTCAAATTTTAATTTTTGACTTTATATAAGTATTTTAAATTTATTTGTGTTGCGAACAATTTGGTGAAATATATATTTATCATATTAGACTTATCTAAAAGTGACACAACTAAATAAGGAGTCTAGAATATTATGAAAGTTAAGGTTGGAAGAGGAGCCAAATTCTAACTTTTGCCTATCAAACAATAGTATTGAGTTTTTTTTGTAGTCAACTTTATTGAATTATAATATGTGCTCTTATTGCATCAGCAATATTTGTAATATAAATGAAATAACTTTTGAGGATTACATCAATAACCAGAATTTATAACAAAATAAAGAAATTATTAAAAAAATAAATGTCACACGCTACAATTCAATATGGATGGATGGATGACTACTAGAAACACAAACTACCTAACACTGGACTTTTTTCGACTTTTGTTTTGCCGGCTGCTCTTTGCTCTGTGGTATGAAATGGGCCTTCCACCACCGACCCACCCTGGATCCTTAACGGTCACTACCCAGGATAGAATTCGAGCCCTCACTCTGGTTTCAAATTTTGAAATCTCTCCCGTTTTTTTGCGAGTGGAGTCGAGTAGGATAAATAATTGTTTAAGTTTAATGAGTTTAAACGATATGTTTAAGATTAATTTATTTAATTTTCGATACGAGTTCAAACAAAATTTTGATCAAATTATTCACAAATCTAATTGGAGTCTACAAGAGTCGAGTTTGAATCTGAGTTTAAAAAATTATGTGTTTAAAGTTAATTTATTTACATAATAAATCTATCCCAAACAAACTTTTAACGACACGAGATCGTTAACAACCCCATTTGTGAGAACCTTTGGAATCTTGGAAAAGCTTCACGGAGTTCATGTACTCGAAAGAAGGGGCCGGTAATGAATGGGAACTATTCAATGAGAATGTGAGGCCGTTGAAGAGAGGCGGAAACGTTGGCTTCCTAAACGACCCCCTCAAATTCCCAGACCCATTATCAACTCAAGAAATCTCTCCTTCAGAATCGAAGGTATTATACATCGTCTACGCCTACTCTAAACCCTAAATTCTTCGCTATGGATTTCTTCACTTGTCAAGTGCATTACGTACATACATGGTCTTTGATAATTGATGATAAACGCTTTGATCTCCTCCTTATTCTTGATTTTCTTCTTCTTTTATTTCCCATTTCAGGAGGTTGATTCAGGCCATTGATGATTGTAAAGTGGATGATCCCCTGCAACCGTGGCTTGAGTGAGCACTCTAATCCCCGTTTCTTGATTTTTTTTTTTTTTTAATTTGTGGAATTTAACTTGGGTTTTCATTCTCTTTTCTCTACAATTAGACAAAAAGAGACAGGGGGACTTTCAACAATAATTCAGCTCTTATTGTAGCTTCTCGCCTTTAGTTGATCATGTAGTTTCAGGAAAAATAGAAAGATATTTATCTTATATTAGCCGATTCTTGGATCTGCATCTTGTTGCAGAATGAACTGATAAAGCTTGTTCCCTCCAAATGTATCTATCACATTCGACATTTTTATCAATATTTAAAGTTAAATCCATGTTCACCCTCTGTTTCGCAGCTGAGAAAACTGCAAGGAGAAAGAAAAAATAAAGGGAGGAGAAAAGGAAAGAAGATTTTAATATTCAATGACTGTTCTATGTCACTTTTGTTTTAAGAAAGTGAAAAAGACCCTGCTTAAACGTCCAAAACAACTGTATTAGGCTCAATTGACTACAGATGTTGTGTATTCCCCCTATTTTTTCCCTGATGCAAAGCAGGGGCACACATCCTAGTAACCCCAGATCAATGTGAAATGGGTGCAATATTAGGAGGATCCGAGTGGGAAAGATGGACATCAGTTAGCGCTAATGTCATCATGCTGGAAGATATGATGAAGGGAATAAGGGAATAGATCCTTTTGGGACACATGAGCTCTATGGAAGAAGAAACGGGATTGAAGTTGGGATGGACTTCCAAGACGCCTTGCCAAAACATATTGGCAAAAGGCTGAATCCTACAATGATAGCTATTATACTAAGCCTGATAATTCTCATTGGTGAGCCCAAGCTTCCCAAACTTAACTGAGGAATGCATTATATTGAATGAAAACTGAAGAGCCTATTTGCCTTATTGCATACTACACGTACTCATTATGTCATGGTGTTTAACATCTCGGAATGTAATGAACATATGGAATAAAAAATGAACATATGTAATGTAATGGAACATATGGAATAGCTATCATGAACATATGTAATGTAATGGAACATATGTAATGGAACACCATATGTAATGTAATGAACATATGGTGTTCTTACCCAGGTTTGCAGTAGTTAACCCCCCACCTCATGTCTCCGGAGAAGACAAAAAAATAGTTGGTGGCCCTTCTTAATTGACTCACAGAAACCATTCTAGATAACTATGTTGTCATTATTATTATTCATTCCTGTACTGATACTGTTAATGATCTTTTACAGAAATTATGAAGTGAGCAGTAAGGGTGAAAAGTCCTCTACTTTGCTGCTTAGACCAGGGATGGCGAATACCTTAAAATGTAAGCAATTTACAGTGGTGTCTTGAGGTACATTCATTTTTGCCATAGGCCTTTTTTAAGGGAAACAGCGCTGTTGAGGGAAAACCAATTATGCAATTTACCACCAAATTGTCTTCACAGATACTCAAAGTACTGCTCATCTATGATTTTGTGCTCAGGGGCAGAGGCACATGGTGCCCAAAGGGGACACGTGCCCCCTCTCAAATTTTAGAAATTATACTTCTATCTATAGTTTTTTAAATTCCTTTCAATATAGCCCCTAAAAAATTAGAAATGCGCCCCCCCCCCTTCAAATTTTTAAATATTTCATTTGTTTTATAGTTTTAGGAAATGTTTTCAAATTTTTTCCTTTAACATTTTATAAATGTCCCCTCAAATTCTCAAATATTCTATTTTTACGTACAAGTTTAAAGATCTTTTTTTAATTTTTACCTACTAAAACTTTGTAAATGCTCCTTTAAATATTTATATTGCTTTAAAGCCTATTCATATATGTAAATTTGTATACATTATAAATATGAATAGAAGCCAAGTGTTCTATTGTTGAATATACCAATTTTTTTTAATTTATTATGATCAATGAGTGCCCCCCTGAATGGTTTTTCTGGCTCCACCACTGGTTGTGATGTTGTATGAACTTTGTTATCTTCTAATTGCTCAGAAAATCTTGAACTTCTATGTTTGCTTTCATTACAGAAATTTTAATGAAATGTTGGGCAAGTGCACTTGTGCTATGTGTACCTAATACATTGGTGTTCTTTTCAGCTACCGTTCCTCCTGTTGATATGCTGTCTGGTTCTCCGTTCGACACATTAAAACTTTTGCAATTTATCAGTTGTTCACAAGTTATACCATTACTTATATGAGAGCCTTGTTTGCCTTTGTTTCAAAATTGTGGAGGAAATCACAATGTTGTGTTCCTACAAGCTGAAGTGGTCTTTTCTGTTCCTTTGAAGCTCCTGCTCTAGGTTAATCCAAAGGCTGATCATGGTGCGTCCATATCTGGAAGAAAACCTTTCAATTTACCTCCAACAAAAACTGTATTAGGGATGAAACTGCTTACAGGGTTGAGACTCTTATAATTACTGTGATTTTCTTTTCTTTTTTTTTCCCATCAGTATATGGCAATGTAATTTTGATTCCTGCAATAACAGCATTTTAAGCAGCGCAGCGCACTGATATCAGCAGAGGAAGAATGTGTTTATGTGAATGAGCTTCCATTGTAAGTGCCAAGTGGTAAATTATGCTGTGAGCCCCATAATGTTATGGTCATTTCACTCCCACTAAACAAAGTGTATGGTGGTACTGTAACTGTAGATTTTAAATTGATATTTGTGACACAGTTCCTTTGATCCTCGATCCGTTTGACTTGATGGTCAAATGGACTAAAGAGTCAGAACATTGGAGGGTCTTGATGTAAGATGAATAAATATATGAAGCTTACTTTGTAATTACAACTAACAAGGAAGAAGAAAAATTTGAATCTCCCTATTCCATTTATAGAATAAAGATCATCATTTCATTTATTGTGAGTTTGACATCTTATTAATAAAAAAAATAAACATACAAGATGAAGCTACATTCCTGGTATGCTATGTAACCACTAAACTATATAGTTTTGCTAACTAAATTAATAAAAGTTATCTAATATTTTTCAAAACTAACACATCCGTTTTCTATACAGAGTTTCCGCTGAAACAAGAAGATTGCAACCCTGTAGCAACCACTGTAGCAACTTTTGCCGGCTACAACAAAAGAATACAATTTCCTTGAAACTGACTTTGTTTCTCGATGGGGAAGAAGCTGAACGTACAATATGTACATTTCTAAGTCTTTCCCATAAAATGTATTTTGCAACAGAGCAAAAACAGAGCAGACAACACAACTAGCACAAGGCTCAAACTATCTGAATCGAGGACCAGGACCAAAACCAAATCAGATAACAACCCAGCAAGAACTGAGTTGGACTTTGACTTCGAAGAATAATAAATTCTTTTGTCTTTTCGAACCAATGGTATTGAAATGTGTAAAAAAAAATGAATTAAACGAGCAGTGTCAATTTCGAACTAGTTTTTGAAATAACACCACCTATTACCAAAGAGAAGGTGCGATTTCTTCATAGAGAAGAGGTAGGATTTCTACACCAACACCATGAGTGGTCTCACTCACCATCTCTTTTTGTACACAAAACAAAAACCAGGTGCGATTTCTTCATAGAGAAGTGGTAGGATTTCTACACCAACACCATGAGTGGTCTCACTCACCATCTCTTTTTGTACACAAAACAAACACCTTGTTAAAGGTGATATAGAATACTATTGGTGTTTTGTGTCTTTGATTTTTGTAATCATGAGATTAGATAGCTAGAGAGAGAAGATGCTGGGATGGAAGGAGCTGAAATGAGGTCTGTAGTGGAAACTCTTTAAACACGGAAACTAATGGCAATCTCTGTTAAACAAAGAAATAAAAATATTAATTTTTTATTAATTTAATTTGCAAAACTATATAATTAGTTAGTTACGTAAGATGATGGGGACTAATCGGGTGAGTGCTGACCAAGACCCTGAAACAGGCCGATCATGACCTTGTGAAAGGCTGATCAGGAGACCACAAATGACTTGGTGCTTCGGTAGTACTAAGTAGAATCTGGGCAAGCACACTGAGGTCGACCAGTTTGGCTGACCATACCGAACATGAACACTTCAACCATCCCCTTCTACTAGCCTATGGGGACCACTCTAGACACTAAGTCCGGTTGTGTACTACCGAAAGGACAAGATGCGTAGTGGGACAACCACCTCTCCTACTACACGCCAACGTCAGCCTGACAGGCGAGTCAGAAGACGCCACGTGTGGGAGACAACCACTCCTATAACTACCCTGCCAAAGATCTGACTGCGTAATGATGGATAGCCACGTGAAAGGACACTCATTCCTCCACCAACCGTCTGTAGACACTATTGGGACCATAACCATGGACGTGTAAAAGAAAATTTCCTCCTCCAAGGTACGCATAACATAAGAAACCCTAGCAAGAAACTCGATTGATAACTCCTCGAAAAACCTAACTTTGGCCTCAGAGGGTCTTTGGGAGACACACCACCGATATTCCTCGATTCAGCCTCCCTTTGCAGTCAATCGGAGCAGCTCACCGAAACCTGGGGCAGACCACACAAATTAATTGCTCGATCAGTTGGTGCCATCTATGAGAAACGACTTCCTGTCATTTCCATGGTCTTAACTAGGTCCGGTGATTCACACCTTCCACAAACCATGGAGGATCAAAATATGAACCAAGTTGCAGCCCTTGAGACACGAATGGCCAACATTCAGATGTTGATAACCCAGAATCAAGAGCTGCTTTGTCGACTTTCGATTGCACCAGGAGGAAGCTAGCAGCTTGGAGCCCAACCTAAAGACGAAAGGAGGGATGATGAAGCTGGCCCCGAGAATGGAGATCCCATCGTTCCAAGTGGCGGTGCACCACCCTAAACGAAGGGGCCCAACCGGAGGAAGCCCACAGCCATGCCCCAAGTTCACACATGCGGCATTACCCCCAGCACACAAAAGTGGTGGGAGATAGGGCGGAGAATCCCCCTGCCTGGGATGAATGTAGTAGAGCTCTCCAAGCCCAGCTGACAGGGGTCATAGAGGCTGTCAAGACCAGAACTCCCAACACCGTCGAGGAGTTGGTGAGCAGAACTGATTTCCCTTTTACCCAGGCAGTGATGGGAGTACCCCTGCCACCAAAGTTCAAGATGCCAGACCTGGTGATGTTTGATGGGACCAAGGATTTCTTGGACCACCTAGAGACGTTCAAGGCAATGATGCAGCTTCAAGCCCTCCTAGATGAGATCATGTGCAGGGCATTCCCAATCACTCTTAAAGGGGCCGCCAGGGTGTGGTTCAACTAGATCCAACCCTCCACTACCAGTTTCTTCGTCCAACTTAGTAAGCTATTCGTGGGACATTACATTGGAGGCCAAAGACAAAGAAAACCTGCCACCTGCCTACTCAATGTGAAACAGAAGAATGAGAAGACACTTAGACAGTTTGTCATCAGGTTCAACCTATAAACCTTAGAAGTGGATGACGTTGACGACAAGGTTGCAATTAGGGCTTTCATGAGCAGTCTGAGAACCCACAAGTTCTTGTTCTCGTTGGCCAAGAAACCCCCAAAGACCATGGCTGACCTTATACTCAGAGCTCAAAAACACATGAATGCGGAGGATACCATGAACATAAGGCGTGAACGAGATGGGGACACTGGCTCCCGCCCTAAGAAGAAGAAAAGGTCAGTTGACGACAATAGGGATGATAGAGAGAAGAGGACCTCAAGAACAGAAAGACCAACAGCCCTAGCAGAGGGGGCAAGGAATCGGTTCGCTGGCTTCGATCATAATTTCACTCCCTTAATAGCACTAGTGGGGCATGTCTTGAACAAGATCAAGAATGATTCGGAGTTGAAATAGCCTGGGAGATTGAGAAGCCCCCCAGAGCAGATAAACCAGATGACGTATTACCAGTTCCATATGAACCACGACCACAACACCAATGACTGCATAGATTTGAAGCAGCAAATTGAAAACTCGATAAGGCAGGGTCAACTGGGCAGATTTGTGGTGAACCAAGGGCCTGATAGGTTGTGGGCTACAGAACGAAAAAGCCCAGATAGAGCCCCAGCACACCAGCGGTCAACTGGAGAGATAAGGTCGTCATCGGAGGATTTGGAGGGGGCGGTGAGTCCTCGTCAGCAAGGAAGAACCATACTAGGAGGACCAAGCAAGCGGAGGTGTTTGCAGTGGAGAGATTGAGTAAGAAATCTCGCTCGAGTGTTTTGGATATCGTGTTCACGGAAGAGGAAGCCGCAGAACTAAGCCACCCCCATAATGACGCTTTAGTTGTCAGCGTAGTCATCTCAAATTTTTAGATCAGACGAATCCTTATCGATAGTGGCAATAGTGGCAGCTCAACAAACGTCATCTTCTGGGAGGTCTTCGAGCAACTACAAATATATAAAGAAGCCTTGAAACCTATGGCCTCCCCCTTAGTGGGGTTCATGGGGGACAGAGTTACCCCCATGGGGTCCATTAAATTACTGGTAACCTTGGGAGATGACCCCCCGCAAGCCACTAAGCTGGTTAACTTTCTGGTAATGGACTGCCCTTCGACTTATAATGCTATTTTAGGGCAAACGACCCTAAACCGGTTCAAAGCGGTCACATCCACTTATCATTTGAAATTGAAGTTTCTGACGAAGCAGGGAGCGGGAACTATCAAGGGCGACCAGGTAATAACCAAAGAGTGCTACATGGCATCCCTTAAGGGGAACACCGCCAAGAAAACCCTGGTAATAGAAGAGTTAGAGGTCAGGGATGAGGAAGAAATAAAGAGAGGAGAGCCAGTGGAAGAGCTGGAATAAGTCCCGATCGACAATCCAACCAAGGACACCAGATCTAACTTGGATGGCAACCCAGCCCAGCCAAGAATGGCCATGATTAGATCAGCGGCCCTGGAGCCGCTAAAGAAAGGGCTGAAAAGCTTCTTCGAAAGTAACGCTGACATTTTCGCTTGGACGCATGAGGATATGCTAGGCATTAATCCCAAAATCACTGCCCACCACCTCAACATCTCACTCGAAGCCAGACTAGTCAAGCATAAGAGAATGAGCTTTGCTCTAGAGCGCAACGAAGCCATCATAGACGAAGTAGACAAACTCGTCCAAGCTAAGTTCATCAAAGAAGCCCATTACCTGACCTGGCTCTCAAATGTGGTAATGGTGAAGAAGACTAATGGACAATGTAGGATGTGTGTGGACTTCACAGATCTTAACAAGACCTGCCCAAAGACAGTTTTTCCTTGCCTACTATCAACCTTCTGGTAGACTCCATTGTAGGATACGAGATGCTCTCATTCATAGACACCTTCTCGGGGTACAACTAGATCAAGATGGCGGAAAGAGACCAAGAACATACCGTTTTCATCACCTACAGGAGACTATATTGCTACACAATCATGCCCTTTGGCCTAAGGAATGTTGGGGTAACCTATCAACGGTTAGTGAACAAAATGTTCAAAGCCCAAATCAGGAGGAATATAGAAGTCTATGTCGACGACATGTTAGAGAAGAGCAACAGACGATGGACCATCTTATCGATCTAAAGGAGACTTTCCAGATCCTCATGGCCTACAACATGAAGCTAAATCCTACCAAGTGCGTGTTTGGGGTAGCATTTGGAAAGTTCCTAGGATTCATGGTCTTGCAGAGAGTGATAGAGGCCAATTCGAAAAAAAGTCAGCGCGATACTGAACATGCAAGCACCAAAGTCAATCAAAGATGTTCAAAGGCTGATGGGAAGAGTAGCAGCCCCGAAGAGGTTCATTTCCAAGTCAACTGACAAATGCCTCCCATTATTCAAGACACTGAGAAGAGCATTCTAATGGACCGATAAGTGTGAAGAAGCATTTTAACAGTTGAAGCAATACTTGGGCTTAATTCCTCTGATCAGCCGAACGGTCACTGGAGAAGAACTCTTTCTGTACTTGGCCATTTCGGCAACAGTGGTGAGCTCAGCCCCTGTCAGTAAAGACCAAGGAGTCCAGAAACTAGTCTACTACACCAACAAGGCCCTAAGAGGAGCAGAAGAGCGATACCCAAAGATGGAGCTACTGGCCTTTGCCCTGGTAACGTCAGCGCGGAGGCTCAAACCCTATTTCCAAGCTCATTCGATTGTAGTATTGATCGACCAACCCCTCAAGAAAGTACTACACAAACCTGAAACTTCAGGATGATTCATGGAGTGGTTGGTGGAGCTTAGTCAGTTTGATGCCCAGTACAGACCACGAGTGGCCATCAAAGGACAGAAAGCAGTATACTTCATTACAGAATTTACAGCCCTCCCCGACTACCTACCCGAGCTTGACGACACTGAGAACAACTAAATACTGAATGTTGATGGCTCATCCACCGAACATTCTAGTGGGGCAGGCGTTGTTCTTGTCACCCCAGACGGCCACAAAGTAGAGTATGCCCTGCGGTTCAAATTTTTAGCCACCAATAACGAAGCAGAGTATAAGGCTTTAATAGCTAGGCTTCGGATTAATTGGAGAATAGGGGCAGAATAGATAATGTTTAGGGCAGACTCGCAGCTTGTAGTTGATCAAGTCCAAGGAGAATATGAAGCAAGGGGAGACAAGATGAAGGAATATTGCCAGATGGCTAGAGGGTTGGTCAGGAAATTCTCAAAGGTACTTTTGCACAGAGTTCCCTGGTTGGAGAACAAAGAGGTTGACAGACTGGCAAGAATAGCGTCCTCAGAGCAGCTCGACCCTGAAGTACCCTTGGAGGTCCTTGATTCCCTAAACATCCAAACCCCAGAAGTCAATGTGTTAGAAATAGAAGCCTCATGGGCCAAACTGATAGAGACTACTTGGAGCACGACACTCTCCTATAAGACAAGTTGGAAGCAAGAAGACTCAAGTTCAAGGCCAGTCGCTATGTGATATTTGATGCCATCCTATATAAAAGATGGCAAACTACTCCCCTTTCAGGTGCGTCACAGATGAGGAAGCTACCTACATTACAAGGGAGATCCACGAAGGAATCCGCAAGAACCACTCTGGAGGACGTTCTCTGGCTAACAAGATCCTTAGAGCAGCGTAGTATTGGCCGACGATGAGTAAGGACTCCCAGGAGTTCATAAAGAAATATGACAAGTGTCAGCGGTTTGCCAACATCCCTAGACAACCAGCATAGGAGTTGACTCCCATCCAGAGCCCATGGCCCTTTGCCTAGTGGGGGATCGACATCGTAGGCCTGTTAACTTTGGGAAGAGGACAGAACAAGTTTGCGGTGATGGCCATTGATTACTTTACCAAGTGAGTTGAGGCAGAAGCCCTCACCACCATCATCGAACAAAAAATGACCAATTTCCTGTGGAAGAACATTGTATGCCACTTCGGAATCCCAAAGGTGGTCATCACTAATAATGGGATGCAGTTCGAAGGAAAGCAATTCGATGGGTTGTGCTCAAACCTGCAAATCAGCCACCACTTCTGTCACACCCCTAACCCAATTAGACATTAATTATGTCACATTAGGTGAGGCGTGATCGCACAGGTCACCGTACCTGCGAACGACACCTTAACACCTAATCGAAAAAAACAATCAACAATCCTCCAAATGCTCTACCATCGTACCATGTTAATAAAAATATATTACATCAAGACTCAACGTCCCATTTAAAACACAACTAAGAAACTAAAAGTAAGAGAATGGAGCTCCCTCAAGCCTTGAGACTCGACATCCTGACATCAACATAGACGCCACCATAGCGACGACTAGGACTACAGTGAACCGAGCCGCCATATCCACGTTACCTGTTAAAACAGTCTGTGTGGGTGTGAGCTAAAAGTCAACGTGCTCACAATAGATAATCAAACTTATAAAGAATGATAAATACAATCACAGAATCAGTCATCAATGAATAATCTATCACCTACTGATATATAATCATCTATAACATACCAACATCAACAATATGTAAACATCCTCTCATCACTACCAATATACTCCATGCGATGCAATGCATGAAACATCCACATGTGCGCGCAATTTAGATAACGTTGGCCCAATATATCGATGGTGCGTTATCAAGGAATGCCCACCGTGGCACCCCTAGGCTAGTCCACCGTGACTAAGCCTTGGTTAACCCCAAATCGGTTAACTCTCTCCAGTGCAATGCAAGGCATACAATATGGATGGAATGCAATGTCACCTCCACCTCTTATACAACCTCATCAATACCACCGCATATATATAACCTCATCATTATCACCGCATATATATAACCTCATCATTATCACCACATATATATAACCTCATCCGCAACTCCATATAAACAAGACTGTCACAATCAACACCAACGTTCATAATAAGACAAACAATACACCAATACAGATAGTAAAGCATCCAAGTCAATATCCATAAGATCATCATAATTTGCATAATCCCACAATCAACATTAACAATACAAGCATCTCACAATCAACACATAATATGACAATGACAAACAATATTATCACCAATATTACCACCAATATATAATCCCACAATCAACAACAATCAACACATAATATTATATGCAATATATTCATTCAATATGAATATGAATATCCTAGATCCCACCTGTTACCGTACACACCCCACGACCACAATCACTCCTTGACTGATGTTGACGGATCTTGCCTTCCGTTAGGTCCTACCACCACAACCGTGTTAGTTTAAGAATTTCAGCAATCATAATCAATATAATGTATACATAACCTCACTTAAACTCCCAATGGAATGCTAGAGCTGAAAAATACCAAAATACACTAAGTCCTCTAATCCGTCAAAACTGACACAGGTATCCTAATCTGGACATAATTTCGTGGGCTTATACCAAAAAATTCTAAAACTTTAGAAATACAAAATAGGCATATCAAAGAGCATCCAGACCAAATTTTACATTTGTTGAACATGCCTAAGTATTTATTCGGTATTTTCTAAAACAGGGCAGTGCTGCAGAAACTTAAATTCAGCAGCAGATACTCTACCTTTAATAAATTCGTAGCATAGGTAGAAGACATCGAAATAACCTGAAATTTGGTATAGATTATCTTCAACCGTTCTACTAGATACAGTAAAAATTTCATAATTTTTGGGCTACTCTAACTTGGTCGAATGCTCTGTCAAACCAGAGCTTACAGATCTGGGCAGATCTGAACATCAGACTTCTACAGTGGCAGCTTAATTTTGAAAATCCACCATAATTCAAATCTAAAACATTTTTTACTGAAACCCAAGCTCAAATTTTCCTAAGATCTCAAAGTTCAAGTGTGTAAAATTTCAGCCACAGATCAGATTGTTAACGAGGTCAAACAGCTTCTGAAAGTGGCTATTTCTGCAGATTTTTGCAGCAGAAATCTTCCAACTTTGGACAGAAGTTTCTTTCTCAATTCTTAACCAAATCAGATGAATTTTATGTCTAACTCGAGTAATTTTTTGAGATCTTTCCACCTATGATCTCATAATTGAGATCAGATCTCATTAAGACTCTGAAACCAGTGTTGCCAGTGGCTGCTCCTGCCCAGATTCTGGGCAGCAGCCATGGTTACTCCTCTCTTCTAGCTTAAATCTCCATGTATGCAAGACCAGAAACTTGACAATTAACAGGAGAATAATTACCTGAGGTGAAGAATCCAGCTTTACCTCTCCTTGTCTCTTTCCTTTTTCTCTCTTTTCCTTCATTCTCTTCCTTTCTTTCTTCTTCCTCTTCTCTTCTTTCTTCCCTTTTTTCCTTTCTTTCTTTCTTCCTCTTTCTTTCTTCTCTTCTCTTTTCTCTCTTTCTCTCTCTCTCTCTCTCTATACGTATCAGTAGCCCTCCCTTGACTTGCCCCTTTTTTTTTTTTCCTTTCTCTCTCTTTCTTTCCTCTCTATATGATATGTGAAGTGTAAGGCATTTTGTGCACCTTGGCTGAATGCCCTTCCACTATTTCTTCTTCTTTTTTTCTCTTACAAATAATACTACTATACATATCACTCCTCATATATCATTGTGCAATCAAATGGCTTGGTAGTGTGCGTGTATAGGCCTTGAGAAGTCTTGTGATGATGACACCAAATACACACATATATGCATTGTAATAGGTCATCTCACTTATTCCTATTCTTGTTACCTTGCTTGAACCAATTAACTTGTTAGGTAAATGTATATCACATCCTTAGGTGTCCCCCAACATCCCCCCACCTCATCACACTAATGCACTCTTGTAAAACATATTAAGGCTAATGAGGTATGATAAGCTACATGCACCCACATAATTGTACATATTTGAAATTATAAGATTGAGGTCTCACGACTTCTCCTCACCAGAGCATCCCCAAGCAAACGGAAAGTGGAAGTCACCAATAGGTCCCTCCTCAAGATCATTAAGACCAAACTTGAGAAAGCAAAAGGCCTATGGGCAGAAGAGCTCCCCATCATTCTATGGGCCTACAGAACCACTAAAAGAGTCTCTACCGAACAAACTCCATTCTCTCTCACATTTGGAACAGAAGCAGTAATACTAGTAGAAATTGACCTTCCAAGTCCCAAAACTCAGAACTACAACCTAGAAACAAATGATGAGGCCTTGGCAGTTGATTTGGATTTGCTAGAAGAGAAGAGGCTACATGCAACAATCAGAATGGCTTTATATCAACAGCAGATGCGTCAGTACCATAATAGTCGGGTGCGATTAAGGGACTTCAAGCCAGGGGAATTAACTCTGAAGAAAGTCAATCAGTCTATCAGAATTACCCAGGACGGGAAACTTAGTCTAAATTGAGAAGGACCTTACGAAGTATTGAGCTTCACTAGGAAAAGCACCTACAAGCTGAAGGACCGGAACGGTAAAGAATTGCTCCATCCATGGCATGCTGAGCACCTCAGAAAGTACTATGTATAAGCAACTTTTTTTTATCACTAGGTGTAAAAGCATAGATGAAAACTTAAATAGTTGATGACTTACATAGACTTGTTTCCAATTCTCCTCGTGCTATTGTGAATGTTATAACATTTTTTTTGCAAGAAAAACAACAAAAGTCTTGCTCAGGCCAAGGGTGAGCAGGCAGAGGCTTTTACGCCCAAAGACTTTATACCTAAGGCTTTACGCCTACTCAAGAAAAGTTTTGCTCAGGCCAAGGCGGAGCAGATAAAGGCTTTTACGCCCAAAGGCTATGTGCCCATGGCTTTACGGCCACTCAAGAAAAGTCCTGCTCATGCTAAGGCCAAGCTGATGGGGACTGCGAAATTTTCCATGACCTGGCTATAGTGCATACGCATGCTATCAAAATTTTTTATCTGATTAGCATAACCTAATCTATGTGATTAAAATCATACCTTCGAGATCTCTCTAATTTGATCCGGAATAATAAGTATCAGCAGCAAGTACGAATCAAGTAATAGCAATAAACACGAACCAACTGCTCGAACTCAACCTTCTGACTTCTACTGTATCCTTCGTATACGCCTTCCTATAGAGATAGTAGCCTCGCAGCTGCTAGGGTTTCTCTTACTCATAAAAATATGTATATCTCAATTATGAGCAAAGTGTAACCCTAGTTGCTCTTAGAGTGCATATATATAGAAGCTATAACAGGGGTCATAGGATTAGTACAACTAGGGCTTCCTACGCAAATAAGGATTCCTAATCCAACCAGGATTAATTCCTATTTACGTAAATTATAATTTATATCACTAATGAATTATAATTGCACTCCCTGTTATACTAGGAATTATATTTCGAGCTCCATATTATTAAATACTTATTTATCTCTCCACAATAAGATTATAGACACCCGTCTATTAAATTAAATTACTGACAATTAAATTTAATAGACTTATTGAATTCCTTGAGACCTTTCACTTAATTTATTTGATATGTCGGATTCATAATCTACCTTCAAGATTTGACATAATCAAAACTTATAAGCTTCCTCAATGGGGTATCATCAATCCCTATACTGGGACGTAGATTCCATCAATAATTAATATTCACCACACACGTAATATTATTATCCAACTCACTGAGTTTATTGACCCACAAAGAATCTCACTCTTCTGTGAATTAAAATAATAAATAATACATTAAGAGCATAAGCACTCATAATAATCATAAGATATTAATTATTTTATATAGTCAATATAAAAACAATTACTTCAACACGGTTCTGTTCAATACACATACAGTGTACTAGTACAAGGAGTTGCAACTATACCGTTCTCCATAGTCAAAACAGACCTATTAAAACCTTGTACTACAGTACTACTAATGGTGTGTCCAATTCTATCTAAGATTGTGAACAATAAGCTTATATTTCATAAAAATTGATGATCTGATCTTCCGTGTGTAAGTTGTACTCTACACACCAAATCATCTACTATATAGAATAAGAGACACACATACATAATCATTAAATAAATAACGCAATGCAAATATTACTCACACATATTCTCATTAAAATAGAATAACTAATTTATTAATAAATACTAAAGCCATTACACAAAGCATGTCTTTTAGTATAAATTCCTAACACGAGCAGGCAAAGGCAATGTGCCTAAGGTTTTATGCCCGTTCAACAAAAGTCCTGCTTAGGCTAATACCGAGCAGACAGAGGCTTTTATGCCCAAAGGCTATATGTCCAAGGCTTTACGCTCACTCAAGAAAAGTCTTGCTCAGGCCAAGGCCGAGCAGGCAGAGGCTTGTGTCCAATAATATGCCGCCAAAGCTTCAGGCCCACTCACGAAAAAGCCTGCTCAGCCCAAGGCCGATCACATTGTCATCAGAATTCCAGACTAGAGTGTGTGCACTTTAAAGAAATATCCTACCCACTAGTGGAAAGACAAAGTATCTACATGAAACCCAAAAAGAAGTGAATGCCCAAACCAACAGAAGGGAACCAAAATGTCTATGTAAAGGCTACAGTCGCGAATTTAATTGGAGAAATATCTTTTCCATTTATAAAAACTGATAATTACAAACAAAACCCAAGCAGTGTTACATTGAAAATCACAGCAAGGGCAAAACAAAAAGGCAAAAGGACCTAAAAAAAAGAAAAAGTGAAGCTACTTAGTTACGGAGGGGGACCTTTGGCTAAGCAGGAGCCTTTGACTGGGTGTCGTCTTTCTCAGTCATCCCATCCTTACTCCCTGCCTTGGCTTTCTTAACAGCCATAGAGACTATATCGTCCTCAAGGACGGCCTGGATAGGAGAAAGGTCAAGGTTGGGGAGGACTTAGGCTACCATCTCCTTCGCCTTCATGAAGCCTTGCATGTAGGCCTCACCCAGCGCCAGCTAATAGGAGTCCCCTTGATGGTACTCCTCAAAAGCCTTCTTGATAGCTACCTCAACTTGAGCGGGGAAGACAGCTATCTTAGCCTGGGCAACCCTCTCAACAGCGAACTTCTCGCGCATGGATTCCTGGGCACTTTTCTCATTGACCAAGTCTCCTACTAGCTTGTTCTTTTCCTCCTGCAAGGCCAGCACCCTGCCTTTCAAGTTGTCCCTCTTAACTGAAAGCTCCTTCAACTTCTTCTTCAGAGCAGCTGCATCAGCCAGGGCTTGGTCGGCCTTGCGCCTTTGCTCTAAGAAGCCCTTTTCACTCCTGGACGACTGGTCGCTAAGCACAGCAAGCTTGAACAAATAGAAAGGGCAAGATTAGAAATAAGGTAGAATGAACTGAGCAACAACACTTATGAATAGAATAAGGTAAAATTTACCTGAAGCAAGTCTTGACCAATGTCCCTGGTCAGCTTCTGAATGGCATTGCTCGCCAATTGCTTTTCATCCCCTGGATGGATCATGCTCTCTAATCTCCTCCATGCCAGGTCTGTACTCTCAAATATGGTCTTCCTCTCAGCAATAAGATCTAGAGAGGAGGAGGTGGGCACCATTAGGGCATTCGCTGGAGGATGGCTCTCAGCTTTTGGCACAAGAAGAGTGTCTCCAGGCTTAATAACCCTGTGAAAGGCTGATTAGGAGACCACGGATGACTTGGTGCTTCAATAGTACTGAGCAGGACTTGGGCAAGCATATCGAGGTCGACCAGTTTGGCCGAACATGCCAAACATGAACACTTTGACCATCCCCCTCTACTAGCCTGTGGGGGCCACTCCTAACACTAAGCTTGGCTGTGTACTACAGAAAGGAAAAGACGTGTAGTGGGATAACCACTTCCTCTGCTACACGCTAACGTCAGCCTGACAGGTACCTTAAAAGACGTCACGTGTGGGAGACAATCACTCCCACAACTACCTTGCCAAAGACATAACTGCCTAATGATGGATAGCCACGTGAAATGACACTCAATCCTCCACCAACCGTCTGCCACCATGGACGTGTAAAAGAAAACCTCCTCCTCTAAGGTACGCATAACACAAGAAACCCTAGCAGGAAACTCGGTTGATAACTCCTCTAAGAACCTAATTTTGGTATCGGAGGGTCTTTGGCAAGCAGCACACCGGTATTTCTCGATCCAACCTCCCTTTGTAGTCAACCGGAGCAGCTCACCGGAACCTGGGGGTAAACCTTACAAATTAATTGCTCGATCATAAGATATAAGAGATGTGGCTTTATGTTCTACGTTCATTTTTTTTTTTTTTTTGTTATTGAGGTGTTAATACCACAACTAAGGATGACAATGGATCGGGTTCGGGTTGGGGGAACCCTCCCCTGCTCTCGACCTGTTTTGGATTAATGTTCCCCCGAACCTGACCCCGACCCGAATCTCTATTAACCCCACTTCAAGATTTCAAACCCTGACCCGACCGGACCTTGACTCGCTTTATTTGTTACCCTCAAAAGCCCAACATAGTTGGGAAAGCTTCTGCCATGAAGATGAAGGTATCAGGGGTTGTCTATTTCCTGTAGAACAATGTAAGATCTGGGAGTTAAAAAAAACCCCTAATAACTAATAAGGCATGGCTGCAAATGCGAAACTAATTAAAGAGGCATTGAAATCCTCAACAAGAAAAAAGGTTTTCTCATAAAATGTCTAGTTTAATCTAAGACCAAAATGGGATTTTCATAAAGAAATCTCGACAAAGAATCAAACAACATAGCTCAGGGAACATAAAATTCCTGCAAAATCAGAGACCCAACATCGAACGAAAAAAAAAACAAGAAAAAACTAAGAAATAAAATATGTTCTGTTTGTGCTATCATAGGGGAGATCAAAGCAATGTTCCTCACAAAAAGAAGAAACAAAAATCGAAACCCAATAGGTAAAGCATAAAAAAATCAAAACCATGTATCTATAAAAGAAATTTCGATAAATTTAAAAAATGCATCCCAAATTGGAAAACTAATCTTGAGCGGTGTAAGCCTTAATCTTGCTCAGATCTAGTCTAGTTAGCTTTGATCTTGCTCAGATTTGGTTCAACAACTTAGTTCTTGCTTGATCTTTCTGGCGACGACCATTATGAACGAAGGAGTAAGAAGAGGTGGAGGAAGATTGGGAGTATTTCGCCGCCCAAAAGGTTAGACATACAATCTAAGTAATGAATGATAAGCCGATTGCTAAAAATACCCTAATAAAAATGGCACGAGTTCAGATTAGGATATCCTTCCCTTAAATCCGATCCTAACCCGATTGAGCTTAGTTATTTTTTCCTGAACCTAATACCAAAATCGAATATAATTTTCTAAATTCGACCCTAACAGTTCGATGCGGGTCGGGACCGAATGTTACGGACATTTTTGCCACCCCCACCACAAAACAAATGGAATGGATATCTCCCATTCCAATCGAGAATGGAGAAAGGTCGGATCCGGGAACGGAAGCGTAAGTTTCACTCCTTCGGTCTGGTTGTCAGACTTACTAGATGTGAAACTGGCTTAGTGATGAATGTAATGTCCGTTCGGAAACTACAACCTTCTAAAATCTTATAATATTAATAATTAATAATAATAATTATTATATTATAGGGTCTGCCTCCCCACAATATTATTTGCCTATAGTATATAATACAAATAACGTTCTTCTTCTGCTTCTCCAATCCAGTAACCTTCCTCCCTCTCTGCAAAATCATTGTTAGGGTTTTCATCGAGCCTAATAAGAGAAAAGAGATTAATATATTTTCCTTTCCTCATGGGCTCACTAGGATCTTGATTCTTCAAGTTAAACTTTCCTGATCTGTGTCTTCCTTTTCTCCCCATTTAGGTATCTCCAAAACCCTAGATACCGAAGTTTGCTAATTATCGTTAGTGTCAATGGCGGAGCACTTAGCTTCGATCTTCGGCACCGAGAAGGACCGCGTCAATTGTCCCTTCTACTTCAAGATCGGCGCGTGTCGCCACGGCGATCGATGCTCTCGCCTCCACAATCGCCCTACCATCTCTCCAACTATCCTCCTCTCCAACATGTACCAGCGTCCCGACATGATCACCCCTGGCGTCGACCCTCAAGGCCAGCCTATCGACCCTCAAAAGATTCAGGAGCACTTTGAGGATTTCTACGAGGACATTTTCGAAGAACTCAACAAGTTTGGCGAGATCGAGAACCTCAACATCTGCGATAACCTCGCCGACCACATGATCGGCAACGTCTATGTTCAGTTCAAGGAGGAAGACCAGGCCGCCGCTGCCTTGCAGGCTCTGCAAGGACGGTTCTACTCAGGTCGCCCTATCATTGCTGATTTCTCACCGGTCACGGATTTCCGTGAAGCAACTTGCCGGCAGTACGAGGAAAACAACTGTAACCGTGGGGGTTACTGTAATTTCATGCATGTGAAGCTGATCGGGAGGGATTTGAGGAGGAAGCTCTTTGGCAGGTATCGCCGGTACCGGGGAAGTCGGAGCAGGAGCAGAAGTGTGAGCCCGCATTACAGGAGGGACAACGACAGGCGTGGCGGAGACTATCGAGACCGCGACCGCAGCAGTGATTACCGAGGCAGTAGACGGAAGAGCAGCGACAGGCATGGGAGGTATGACAGCGATGGTGGACGGAGGCGGCATGGCAGTCCATTAAGAGAAGGGAGTGAGGAGCGCCGAGCCAGGATTGAACAATGGAACCGAGAGAAGGAGGAGAGGCAGTGATGCTAATTTTAGATCGTTTTTCATGAGTGGAGCCGGCTTGGGCTTTTTTCTCTTGTTGGTAATCATTCTGTACTTCTTAGAACTTTAGAATGATTTCTTTTGGGATGACAAGTCTGGCTGATACAGTAGTAAACTTTCTACTATTGCTTAAACTAGCAAATTAGAACTGGAGATTAGTTTTAAGCTAATGTTTGTAGGGATTGAGTAGCTGTTTTCCTGGTTTTATGCTACCTATATGTCCTTTCGGTTTATCTTTTCCTTGTGCCAGTATGGGGTTATGTTGCTTAACATTTCTTATTTTTTGCTCTAGATTTCTTTGTCTGAAGTCACGAATCTTCTTAGGGCAAGATGTTACTCCTTGTAAGTGTGAGTACAGAAATATAGAAGCCGTGGATGTGTCAGATATCTGTACTTCCCTGATACTCCTGGATGCCTTTGTGTCTTTAAAATGAGACTTTATATTCGATAACCCGATTGATTATAACACTCCAACACCTGTCTGACATGCCTCAATGATGGGACACAACTTCTATAATGCAAAGGAAAAGTGCAAGGGAGAAACTGTAATGTGCATTTATGGAGAGCTAATTTTAAAATTGAATCATTTTAGTGCTAGTAGTGGAATGGAGCAAAAGTTCTCATGGTGGAATTTTTTTTTTATTTTTATGGGGTTAGTTTCAACTTTCATTTTAGTTCCTTGCTTTTTCTTCACATTCATATATGCTCAAGTTCAATGGTTGTTTATAGGAGGCCACTTTAGAATGTTAGTGCATTGTTCAAACTATCTACTAAATGATTACTCAATATTTTTGGTGAACTTTCACATTGCTCTAGCAAGCAATAGCCAGGACCTGAGTGACGTTAAGGGTTGTCCCCTGGATGTCAACAGTTCCAGCATTCGCGAATTCCTTTCCCATTTGTTGAACATCGTCAACATGGGAGCACTGGAGGACCAACTCTGCAGCCTTCATCCAGTACTCCTTCATCCAGTACTGTGGTGCTGAGATGTAAGTGTCTTCTGATACACAAATCGGGTATTGTTTTTATCTTTTGGGAGATGAGAGGGGGTTGGGGAACTGGAACTGTTGATCGAATAGTCTGCTCTGTTAGTGGCCATTGCTGGAATTTGTTCAAGAATTGCAGGAGGAATGTTAAGGGGTGGTTTTGGTGTTTTTTCGAGTGCTAGTTGCTATGAAAATTTTGAATTTGAGAGGGCATGAGAGTTGCCTATTTATAGTGGCTATGTGTGCATGGGTGGGGGCTGGGGATGGCTGTGAAGTGGGGATGGGCTGTTGGCTGCCTCAATGTTCAGGTCTTTATATGGAGAAAGAGTAAAGGATTGGTGGAAACATGGAGGGGCTGTGGCCGCGCTAATGGTCAAGCCTTCATCTGGAGAAAGAGTAAAGATTAGTGGGAACATGGAGTGATACATGTTTTTTACTTTGCTTTATAACTTTAAGCTTGAATTGGTTGTTTCTTTGTGTAAATCTTATATACCTTTTCTCCTTTGAACATAGAGGGATGCATCTTGCAATTTGTAGTGTTGTTGCAGCATAGCCTGGTGACTTGTACCCCCCGGGGTTTTCCTGTCGTTTTGGTGATAATGGAAGCTGGTATTTCGTTTTTTCATTCATGGATCATTATAGTCTGACTTGCAAAGGAGAATTCTGATAATTTATGTACAGAGTTTTTGTTAACTTTGAAATTTTATGGACGTGCCAAATATATCTAAGGAGATCTATTTTAGTTCTACCGAAGGGGGTGACACTCCTGTTATAAAAAATAAAAAAAATATCGCAGGAGATCTATTTGGTAAATGACAACCATCTTGAATTGCAAATTATAGTTCACACATAATCTAGGACTCTAGCTATATTGAACGACTTTAATTTTTAGTGTCACCCTTCTTTTTTCCTTCCCTTTGGTTTTAAGATGACTGTGTTTTGGTAATTCCGAAAGTGGGTCCTATAAAAGGTTCTAGGTAAGTCTGCAAATAATGCAGATCCTGGAAATAATTTGGAAGATTCCACAGCGAAGCTGTTGCTTAGGAACATTGATGATTTATCTAGAGTGATTCATGTCCCCCAAAAGAAGTAGCATTAGCTATGATATTGTCAGACATGTTTTATGAGGCAAGCAAATCTATTCCTGCTTCTCATGTTGTTGATCATGTAGGTACTTTAATATGGGGTTACATGTTACATCTATGATAGAGTATGTTTATTATTTTATAGAGTATCCACTAATGCGGGATCTCCTTTGGATGCATTTTTTTATGAGATTAGGCTTTATTATATACTGCTTTTTTACTTGTCAGATGCTTCTTCCATTTATGTGCCTTGCTTGTTTGCACTCTTGCCTTACCTAGTGAATATTGCAAGTTCTATTAAGAAAAAATAGGGGCCCCTTCCCAAGGATGCATCAATTGGAACTGATATCAGTAACGACCCGGGGTTATATATTTGTCCTGTTTGTAATGACCCATAGAGGAGAGGGGAAGCCACTTAGATATGGCGATAGCCTTGTTTTGTTGAATATCCTTTCATGTGCTTGTCTTGTAGTGATGAGCTCAAAATTCTTGTAAATCTCTTCTTATGTGACATGGTAACATTTATATCAAGATTCTATTTCTAATGCCCTGATAATTATTAGAAATGCAGCTTTATTTTTAGAATCTCCTAAGGATATAGGTCTCTGTATACTTATGGGATTTGTCCAGTTACCTGTGTACTGCCCAAAATAAGAGTCGTGCTATTAGGGTGCTGTGGCTGACGGAAATCAAGTTTTTGATGCTTGGAGTCTGGCATATCTTCATATTGTTGTGCTAACATCCCAGGGTTGGTGAAGGAAGCAGTAATCTTGATGTGGTTGGTCATTGAAATGTGAAAGAAGTCACTAGAGGTTCTACATTGATTTTAATGTGAAATAGCTTGTGCAAGGATTCTTTGTTTGGTTGTATAAGGTGCACATTCAGGTACCTATTAGCTTTTAAATTGAGCAATTTTGAAGCATTACGGTGTATGCTTTTCAAATTTGAGGCTTGGGCTTTGCTGCTAGGTTGCTCTAGTACTTTATTGATGTGGAGCAATGCATTCTTTGCTGATAAGTTAGTACTTTTGGGATCTTGTAGAGTAACATAGATATCTCATTGATCTTTAAGGAATTGTCAGTAATTGGCAAGTGCAAGATTGCTCTGATGAATCAATGATCTATGTTCATAAGTGGGAGGATTGTAAATTGATATATATATATATATATATAGACTATAGTGCAATTGACACTACAAGAGTTCGTGTTATCTGTACAGTAAAACAGAACAAAAAGGTTTTTATGCGTTGTAACACCACATGAGGGATGTCTATAGAATATAGGTCTATCCTTCTTTTATACCATCAATTATGCTTGTCATTTGCATACATCAGTATACGAATATGTGCATCAGTAAAGAGAATGAGTTTCTTTTACACTTGTTCCTGTAATCTTCTCTTTTAATCTGATGAGGTTGTTGTACCCAATTGTCTTTGTCGCCCATCTGTTATTTCATGATGTTGATGATATTCTACGATGCCCGCTTTAGTACTCTCTGTTTGTAACTTTGTGCCTCACATTAAGTTTAATGAATATGTTTATGAAGATATGATTAATTTCCTTCTTTATTGATTGCCATTGTAATTATCTGTCCTCTGAGTTAATAACACTTGTATATATGTGGGCCCAAAACATGATGAGTTGAACAATCCAAAACCCACTAAACAAAGTCTATATGACCTGGCCTGGCCTGAGCCTAAATTACAGCATGCCTTTGCAGAGCTTGATGTGAATTGGTCAGGTTTCACTGTCCTGATTAAACTACACATTTCTTAGTCTAGCTTGGCTCATATACAGCCTTATAAGCAATTACTATCAACTTCTGTAGGGTGGATGATATAGGGGATATGTATTGGGAAGAGTGTGCCTGAATTTATGTTTGGTTGACTCAAATAAGTAGTACACCATAGGTAATCGAAAGAATAAGGCGTGATATTTTATGGATACGAAGCATAATGTGGTATGTGATTGTTTGAAAATGGTATGCATTGAAATTGTTAGGCGAGTATAAAGGAGCTTGGCATGCAGTCCTTAGGGCATGTTTGTGTTGTATCATGAACACTGAATGGCTCCAGTGGTTAACTTCATGTTGTATACATCTCGTATGGTGGAAAACCTGCTAATAGTTCTGGATTGTCAAGCATCCTTTTATCAATTTTCAGAGAAATATGTTTTTGTTTAGTAGGTGCATTTTTTAATCGTTATGGGAAGAGAGGAGATTCAGAGTCAAAATGGTCTTGTAATAGAGATATGTGGAAAGTAGTCGTTTGAAAATTCTCTCTCAGTTTGTCTCAACTTAGAAGTCAAAATTGTATGCATGCCTTGGGATTGCTGATGTTTGTGTGGTCAAAACTCATGGAAGCTTTGATGTGAGAAAATCATACTATAATTGCCTTCTAACCGTTCCAGTTCATGACGTGTGTGATTTCCATATCTAGCTTTTCTTCTGCAATTTTCCTTATTGATCTTTAGAGCTGTTCATGCCAAGAGTCCTTTGTGTCGGTGAAATTGTCTGCTGCATCTCTCTTTTCTTATAATATATGATGCTTATCTAGTTTGTTTATGGGTATGGGATTTCTATGATGGGTCTAATTGTTAAGAAGACTTCTGGATAGAATGAAATTTTGGTATCTGATAATTGATTGGGGCTATGAACTGGGTTTCCATCTTATATTCTGCAGATATTAGGATAACTAGTTTTATGTTCTTTTCCTCGTTGTGGAGGTCTTATTTTATGTGTCTTTGGTTTAGGATCGCCCAGGGAATCATCAGGTTGGATAGCGTAGATAGCCCTGGAGAGTTGCGGCTATGAAACTGGGGCCAGTATTTTTCTTTTTCATATTCATTTTCATTTTTCCATTTCTTTCCGGCAGCTTAATTTAAAGCTAGTATGAGTCTGTTGGTTAGTGGGCCATGTATTTGAATCTTTTGTTCTTAGAAATAGCAAAAGGTAATGTTTCTCAAAGCAGGAGGGGATATGTATTGGTGGAACTTCTTCACCAGGTGGGATATGTATTGGTCTGAAACTAGGACATCTTTTTGTACGTAGTCTTTAGCTGGAATTGGACATGTGGTACTTCTACTAACTAACTACTACACAGTTGCACTGTGCGTCCATCTCTCTAGCTTTGCTCACCTTAGGTTCTTGTTTCAGAATGTTACTTCTCTCATCCATCTGAAACTGAAAACCTTTTTATATTTCTTGCAGATTGCAGGAAAAATAGGATTACTGCTGTTGATATTAAGTCTTCCTTGTGTTTCAGCCATCCCGTACCAAGTTGGTTTTTTCCTTGAAAGTTTCTTTGGAGCTCTTCTGGTTTTGTGAGAATTCGGCTGTAAGCTAAAATCAATATTGTTTATAGGAACAAGAGTTGTTGAACAAGCCTGCCATGGTTATAAATTCTTGCTCCAAGGACCGCTGGACTTGGACAGCATCTTATTCAGGGGTTGTTCTTGAGGGGAAAATGACGTTTTTCTGACAGTCTTCGAAGAGGATGGGTCTTGGTGTATTGGTCTTGCTGTACAAATTTCACTCCCCTCGTCTCGTTCTTGTGCCCCAACAAAGGCTGAGTGGTTGGGTAATAAACTTTATTTATCATCTCATTTGATTTGTTTCTTGGCGGGTTTAAAATTGATGCCTCATTTTTCACACTCAGTCTAACTGGTCTGGAGAGAGCCCATCTGTTAGCAAAAAATACGTTGGCATGAGGAAGAACATATTTACTAGTTATATCATCTGCAATTGTGTGAATTTCAAGACATTCTTTGGACCAATTCAATCATAGACTTTATTGAGACAGGTACGACTCCCCCTCTGAGGACGAGCTGTATGTGAGAATTTTATCTTTGTACAGCTCAAGCAGAAAAAATATCCACACACTAGTTGCAACGGATGATTTCTCTCTTTTTTTAATTTCTTTTTCTTTGATTTATGTGTTTGTGCCTAATGGGGCTTTACTATTGTTTTCTTTATCATTTATAGGACCTAGTGGTGTACCCCGTGTATAAAATAATGAGGTAAATATATATGTTAAAAAATTGGTCAAAAAATAAATGTATAATATAAATTATGAATTAACAAGTGTCAACAGAAAATTTTGATATTTAAAAACTTAATAACTATAAAATAAAATAATGTAATTCTAAACTTAAATAATTATCCGTTGTAATCATTTTTTGTAATATATAAGATTTTCTATATGTATCGTATTTAATACTATTTATTTATTTTTTTAAAAATTATAAAATGAAGAGAATGTTTTTTTGAATTTTTTTTTCTATTCTATTGTAGTGTTATAACTGGCAGAGATTTAATTAGATAGGATTTTATACCTAAAATTATGTTAGGTATTATATTTCATGCCATGATAATGGGTAGAAACTTAATTAGATAGAAACTTTATTGGATTATAGTATGGATTGAGACTTAATTGGATAGAGTTAGATGTGTATGTACTATATCTCATTAGATAATTTATAGAGACTTAATTAGATAGAATAAGAATGGGTGGAGTAATAGGTGTTTGTACTTTAATAGAAAACATTATAGGATTATTATTAACATGAGAATTGTGTAACAAATAAGGAATTTAATGGGATTAGTAATAAATATCTATATTGTTCTCGTGACATGAAAGTTTCAAGTTTAAAAATATATAAAAGCATAGAGAGTGTCATTTAAGCGTTACTTAAAAAAAAAAATGAAATATAAAGATGAACATAATTTATATATATATATATATATAAGATTCAGTCTAACATGTCTGGGAGAGTGCATATGTTAGATAAAAAATACACAATAAAAGTATAGAAATATAGAGACCAAAGAAGTGCCCAAGATTAGCCAGATTGAAGCCAGCCCACAAGAGTCAAATCGAAAACAGTTCTACACGAAAAGCCCAATAAGAGATCCATTTCAGCATTTATCAGGGGAAACCGACGCCTTTCTGGCATTGTAAGTCTTTTATTATTCTAGCCCATTTTAGCTTTTTCTCAACAACTAATTGCTCTTATAATCAACCCGCGCACGTATGACGTTTTACAGTTTGGGCAGCACTCACTAACCAACCTTAGTGAGTTAAAAGTCTGATATAATATTTCTTTGTAAGTCTTTTCGTTACGTACACTCTGAATTCATGTTGTTGATATTTTAATGCATTATGTGTTACTATTTAATAAAAATAATTATAAAACACTCAGTACTACCTAATCACTTTATCCTTTTTTTGAGTCACTCTATGTCGATCTTAATAATATGATTTTAGGATAAGTTTAATTTGCCGTTCATTTTTACGTATCACCGTTCGCTGTAACCTGGTCTGATCAGATTGGAAACAAACCAAGCCGAGAGAGAGAGAGAGAGGGGGTCCAAGAGAAATAATGATTATTTTTAATTATATATATATATAATAAAAAAAGGTTAATATATTAGGTCAGAGCGATGTTATCCGGCCGGTGGTGGGTCTTTGAGTTACATTGTTTGTTAAGCCTTTGGGCTCCTTTGCAATGACTATGATACCCTCAGAAGCATATTCCTAACGAAGATGCACAGATGACTATAAATTTCCATTTTATATATAGAGAGTGCATAATTTACGTATTTGCCCTAAATTTGCTTAAAGAATAAAGCCACCTCTCTCTCATGTCATCATTTTAATAGAAGGTTAATAATAATTCCAGGACCGGCCGCGCCAGTAAATAAGAAGAGAAAATCATCATTTATTATCTGCAAAAATTTTGACTTGTAATCACATCAAATGGCAAAATCAATAGAGAAAAGACCAAACATGGAGTAGAATAAACTATATAACCAATTCCCTTTTTTTTTGGATAAAAAAATCTAGGAGTAGAAAAAATCCTAGATCTGCAATATCAGGTTTTTATTTGCAATAAAAAGGAATTGCACTGCACATAACAATAAAAATAATTGCAATATCTCCAAGAGGTTTTTTAAAAGGCTCTATTAGTCATTTTAGAGAACTAAATTTCCAAATTGGTCCTCCACAAGCTCTTCAAATGGTTCTCTATTTTAGAGTCTCACTTTGACTCTTTGGTTCTTCAAATGTAGAAAGCCAAAGAGGTTCTGTAAATATTAAACACTATTATTTTACTAATTTCAATATTTTTTTTTTCTTTTTGTCCTGTTTTCTTGCAGTGTATGTTAAAAAAATAGTTTACACGATTGTTAGTTAATAGAGAGTCGTATTAAAAGATTTATTAAAAAGTAACTAGTTAAAATAGATAATGTAGTTCTTAAATATTAAGAAAGTGTTTGGACGTAGTTTATTTAGTAGTTTTTGACTTATGCTTCTGGCTTTTTTGAAATATGTTCGGGTGAGTAGTTTAAAACAGTAGCTTATGTCTAATCACGTTTTAAAAAAAAAAAGTTATTTTTAAAGGTAGCTTATTGAAAATAGCTTATAGCTTATGGTTTATAACTTATAAGCAGGACATCCAAACACTCCCTAAATATATGTTGAGTAGCTATTGGAGAGAGCTATGTTAAAAATGCTCTACGAGAGAGAGGGAGGCAAAATATAAAAACGTATTTTAAGGGGGTATTTGGGCACTTGGCTTTTAAGTCATAAGTTACAAGTTATAAATTATTTTTAAAAATAAATTTTTTTAAAAAACGCGATTAGAGATAAGCTGTTTTTTTAAATCACTCACACAAACACATTTAAAAAAAGCCATAAGCATAAACCATAAGGTACGTCCAAACACTTCTAAAAGGTATCTTTGCCATTTTATATCTTCATACTATTTTAATGATAAATTGTGAGATACTTCAGTGCATATGTTATGATTCAAATGACACCGGCTAAAAAATAAAAAATAAAAAAATGTTTTGACGAGGAGAAAGGAGTTTATAGCTACATTGTTGCGAAGAGTCTTCTGAAAGTCAGAAATTATTCAATACGACCATTCCATGATGTGAGTTCCATCCTAATTTTTCCATTCCTGGTAACTATAGATCTACTTAAATATATAAACACTAAAATCACCGTGGAAGTCACATGCGTGCATGCAACAAACATTTTGAATAATTTTTGGCTGGGTAGATAGGTCATTTCACAGTGGAGTGGCTGAGTCGCAATAATTTGGAAAACGATGGGTATTTAGCAGTGTATAATGTCGGAAGGCTAAACCGGTTGCTTGGTTGGTTTGGTTGTGTCGCCCCCGTCCTATAAATGGTCTTCTCAGAGAGAAAACGCAACTACGACAGAACGCAACGCGACACTCGGGAGTGCGTAGGTAAGCGTAGTGGGAAAAGGAGTAGCAATGGATTCAGATTACGGAATCCCCAGAGAACTCTCCGATTTGCAAAAACTTCGATCTACCTACCAGCCAGAGCTTCCTCCATGCCTTCAGGTCTCTCTCTCTCTCTCTCTCTCTCTCTCTCTCTAGGGTTCTATCTTTTATTTTTAAATTTTTAATTTTTTTTGTGAACAATGCTGGTATAACCATTATTGAACTATGTCTTTCTCCATGACTTTCTTTGACTTCTTGTTTACAAAGGTTTTACTTGAACCTAATGCTTGCAAGTTCGTGGTGCTTGAATCGTTGTTAATGTTAATCGCTGAATCGCCATTAGTTCTTTTGATATTTTGTAGTCTGTGCTTAAAGAATTCCGAGATCTCATTGCTATGTTGATCTGCGCACGCAGAAGAAAGAGATCTGGCTCGTTAGATCGCGTGTTTCTTGCTTTTCTTTTTTCCCCCAGTTGTTTCCATTGTACTCTGTTTCTATGGTGGCGTCAACTTGTTGTGATGTGTATTCCTTTGTATTTGAATTATCTGACTAGGTAGCGGTTGAATTCCTGCCAAAGAAGCATTTGGTTTCTATGAATCGACCCTGTTTCTAAATTTATTACACTACTTTTGGATGCTAGAGTGTGATAATTTTGAGATTTGAACTTTAGGATCTCAGGAAACTATTTTGTTCTTGTTATTTATGTGCTTTTGTTCTATGATATGATTGATGCTTTCATAGAAATACAAAATAAAAAATTTAAGAAGTGTAACATGCTTGGATCTAATGCAGAGGCTGAAAGGCAGGTTGTAATGCCATTATTAGTGCTGCCAGTCTTGTAGTGTTTTTTTTTTTTCTTTATTTTGCCTTGGCACATAATGCAATTAGAGTCATGTCTGTATTTGTGTCATGCAGCATTGGTTAAACGCATCAGGGTTCAGTAAATGGCGCTTGCTGTAGCACATTGATTAATTATTATTATTTTTTTTTTTGTGCTGAAGGTTCTTTGGGATTTCAATTTTTAGGGAGTTGATGGTAGTGGCGGAGTAGAAAATTTATGCAGGTTGAGAGCTATTAATTATGACTTTGAAAAATTCTTTTTATAATCAAAGCTAGACTTCATATCATCATATGTATAACATGTATAAGCTTATCTATGTATATAATATATTACAAATGGGTTTTAAAAGCAAAATAATTATGTAAGGGGACCATTTACGAATTTTAAGGGACAAATTCTAAAATATTTCTACCAATATAAGTAAAATTAGAGTTTTTAAAAATTAGGGGGAAATTGTAAATTATTTATAAATTTATAGGTAAAAATGGAGTTCTTTAAAATTTGAGGGGGCAGGCAAATTGAGTAATATTTTGAAAACTATAGGGCAAAATAATGAGGTAGCATGACTTATATGGATAGATTCATACGAATGGTGTTCGCACAGTTCCTTGCCTGGGGGTTTCTGGTTTTGTAAGCCACTATAGGTGACTGAGTTGGCTTGGGATTTTTCGAATAGAGACTTTAGTGGAGTAGTCTGGGTGCGTGTAGGTGAAGGAGAAGGAGAGACCAGGAGCTCTCCAGTTTGGCCATGGCACAAAATCATTCGGCCAGGACCAAGGGGAGCCTTCATTTTCCATTACAGAGGGCTGTTGTACTGCATGGGGAGTTATTCTTATTTACGTTCAGCATAATTTCTGACGTCCTTTTATTTGTGTTCAACATAATTTCTGTTATCCAACGAGTTCTAGCTGAAATGGTATGTGTGGTAACAGGTTTGATGAGATGCGTGATGAGGTTTGTCTCTAACAGAAAGAAAAACAGTGTTCTTTGTTTATGACTATTTGTTGGAGGTTAAACTGCATGAATTATGATGGGGCATTGTAGGTATGAGAGGTGTGATGAGGTTTGTATCTAATAGAAAGAAAAACAGTGTTCTTCGTTTATGACTATTCGTTGGAGGTTAAATTGTATGAATTATGATGTGGCATTGTAGGTATTCAAGGTTACTAATTTGAACCCAAAGTTGAAAGATCTGAACCTCAACACATCATTTACTTTATTCTTAGATATATTCTCTTTTTTTGGTGCTTAGATATATTCATGACATTTTTAGTTGTTCAATAATATTTTACACAGTCATGTACATAGTATATTACCTGGTTGAAAAACTAGGATTGGTCTGTGGTCTAAACCCATGAATGCAGTCGTTATGATATTGTGTTACATGCATTTACACTAGAAGCGATTAGCCTAGTATGTTGTATGAGTTCAATGTGTTTAGTCTTGATCTTTCATGTGAGTAAAGCTGTCTCTGTTCGTTCCACACACTCACATACAGACAAGGAAAAAGAAGGGAAAAGAGAAGTTTCAGAGGAATGATCAACTTTCTCCATGACCCCTCCCTTTTATTGCTATTGGGTCATGATGTGTTTGTCTTATCTGTTTGTGTTGTCTGAAGCCTATGACCTAGTTGTATTGTAATGCTTTACTAATATTTTATATCTGAATTGGGTTTGTGATTGTTTATTATTGATGTAATGTTGTTTACATAGGGGACTACTGTCAGGGTAGAGTTTGGTGATGCAACTACTGCTGCAGACCCCTCTGGTGCCCATACCATTAGTCGAATCTTTCCGCACTCATATGGTCAGCCTTTGGCTCACTTTCTTAGGGCAACTGCAAAGGTCCCTGATGCTCAGATAATTACCGATCATCCAGCAATTAGGTACACATTTGATTACTACATCACATACCTTTCAGTGTTATTGCTAAATAATTTACTGAAATGATAAGAGTTTCAAATTAATGTCCTGAGTATGTTCAGATGAAGATTCTGTTTACCACGTGTTTTAAACGTAACTTGCTGCTGTCAGTTTTTCTTGCGCTGACATTCTTCTTTGGTAACTTTGTAGTATGTTTGAATGTTCTTGTTTTGTTTCAGAGTGGGAGTGGTCTTCTGTGGGAGACAGTCTCCTGGAGGACATAATGTTATATGGGGTCTTCACAATGCCCTCAAGACTCACAACCCTAACAGTACTTTACTTGGATTTTTGGGTAAGTGACACACTTTTCCTGGTTGTGGCATTTAGGTTTTTGTTTTATACATGGACCTGCCTACATTTATATATACATCTTTTAGTGCTGTATAGGTATCTGGAAAATGGATCTACTGGTTTGTTTTGAAAGGTCTAATATTGTTATTTGTCATATTATCTGGTCAATTACACAAAAAGTATTACCTGATCTGGTCAGAGTGGCCTTTTTTGTGATCCATTATCATGTCTTTTGATTGCATATCTTACTTATGTAGACACATCACACATGGGCAAACTATGCAATAATTTTCAAGGGGTTTATAGTAATTTGCAGCCCTGAAATACTTGGTTTTTTTAACAAGCAACATTCTGTATCTTTATTTTAATTTTTTATCTGGCATTTAGGAATAAAACATTTTAATCTGATCTTTTTAAATTAGATGATTGTGTTATTTCTGCCAAGGAGAATGGTATTACCTGAAAGAACTTTTTTATGCTTGTTATTAGGTGGTTCTGAAGGTTTATTTGCACAGAAAACTCTTGAGATCACAGATGACATTCTTGCAACCTACAAAAATCAAGGTAGTATTAAATTCTAGACAACTTTAACATTGAGATTTTCTTTTTCCACCTTGTCTCAAAATTTTGTTATGTAATTCTGTCTAGGTGGTTATGATTTGCTGGGACGGACAAAAGATCAAATAAGAACGATTGAACAAGTTAATGCTGCTCTGGCTGCGTGCTCTGCCTTGAAGTTGGACGGCCTTGTCATTATTGGAGGTATATTGACATTGTGCTTTATGGTTTACTATAAATATTCAACATACTTTGGAGGCCATTACCCAGTTAGTGTTCACACCATCATTGGCTGGTGGGTGGAAATGTACTGGATACAGACCACAGCTTTGGCTTTACAACATAGAGTATTTGAAATTCTTTAAACTTAAAGGTTTGTAACTTCTGAAGGGGTAACATCAAACACGGATGCTGCTCAGCTTGCTGAAACATTTGCAGTAGCAAAATGCCCAACAAAGGTAAAGAATGCATGTTCATTTTCGTAGTGAAAGAGATGTCGTTTGTTGTTATTATTATTATATTGCAAGGTCATGGTCATTATTGCTGTTTTCTTTTCTTTTCCTTTCCTTTTGTTTTGTTTTTGAAAAGCCTGTCTTTGTGTATTTGTTTATTTTCTTATAACTAGTTGATTTGATTTCTAATGCATTTGTCGGGAAAGCTATGTTACGTTCCCTCAGAATCTCTTTTTGGTGGGCCATCACATTCAAGTGACCATTTGAATTTTGCAGGTGGTTGGGGTTCCTGTTACTTTAAATGGAGATCTCAAGAACCAATTTGTTGAAACAAATGTTGGTTTTGATACAATATGTAAGGTAATAGTCCTATGCTGTCAACAGTTTACTTGAAAGAATTAAATTATATGAGATGAAATAAATCTAAATTTTGTTGCAAATTTATATATATATTTTTGTATAAATTCCATTGATGATAAAATCGATTCTACATCAAATAAAAAATTAAATTAGGATGATTAGATTGGATTTTAACTGAAAAAGGTTTTTTTAATGAAATTTAATTTAATTTTAAAAATGAATTTAGAAAATGGACTTGCTTTTTTCTCTTATTTTGATTTTTTGATGGGGGTTTACTAGTTTGGGTTCTTATTATGCTTGTTTTGACGTTATATGCAGTTAAATATTTTTGTGGAAGAATGAAAATCATCTATTTTGTCTTATATTCAGGTTAATTCCCAGCTCATTAGCAATGTTTGCACGGATGCTCTCTCTGCAGAGAAGGTAATGAAGTGAATTCATGCAAGTCAGATACTCTTGAGTGAGCCGTGCTTTCACATTCTGTGTGTTTTGAACTGCTTGTAACAAAAACAAAATGCAAGTGTAGCCTCACCTCAAACTTCCAGCACCATTATTTGTTGAGTTCCTCAGTTTCTAGCTGATTTTTTCTTTTGATTTTTGTGTTACTCTTTTTCATTTCTTGTATTCTTCCTTTTTTTTTTTTATGCCTTACACAATCCTGATACTTTATTCTTTTTCTCCTTTTTTCCTTTTCAGTATTATTATTTTATCCGACTCATGGGCCGTAAGGCATCACACGTTGCTTTGGAGTGCACTCTTCAGTCACATCCAAATATGGTTTGTATTCCTTATCCTTCATCCTTTCTACTTCCTATTGCTCTTAGGAGGTTGTTGCCTTCTAGAACCCTTCATGTTCTTCTTGAAATAACACCCTTGAAATGTTATTTGTAGGTTATTCTTGGTGAGGAGGTGTCTGCATCAAAGCTTACTCTTTTTGACCTGACAACACAAATTTGTGATGCGGTGCAAGCCAGGGCCGAACAAGGTTTGTGGTCTCTGGGTTGCTGATTTTTCTTTCTGATTTTTTTGTTTTCTGACCTGATGGTTCTGCACCAGACAAGTACCATGGAGTCATTCTGCTACCAGAGGGGCTTATTGAAAGCATTCCTGAAGTGTATGCTCTCTTGCAGGTAATCATGCAGTTACAGGAAAGCTCTGTTGTTCCTTCGCCCCAAAAATTAATTTCATTTAAGAGTTTCCTGTCTTATGATGGCTTTCCTTTTTGAGTAAAACTGTAAGCTGGGAACTTGTTTCTCTAGTTACTTTTGATTTATGTGGATGTGTGGTACTTGGGTGGCACCCCCTTGGTGCCTTATTAATACAAACTTTTAGTTAAAGCTTGACATGATGCTATGGTATTGACAACTTGTTTGTCCCAGGAAATTCATGGTTTGCTCAGGCAAGATGTTTCTGTTAACAACATTTCTTCTCAACTATCACCTTGGGCATCTGCCTTGTTCGAATTTCTGCCACCCTTTATTAGAAAGCAGGTTACTATCCCACATATCTTCACATTGAGAGTTATCTGCAATTTTTTCGCTTTGGGACCTTAATTTTAATGATTCTCATGTTTGATGTTATAGCTCCTCCTCTTCCCAGAATCAGATGATTCAGCACAGTTATCCCAGGTATCTAGACCCGAGATCCTTGTGGTGCTATAGAAATATAAACTTCTAAACTTTGTTGTCTAATGATTGTTCTCCTTTTTATTTGTTTCTTTTCCAGATTGAGACAGAGAAACTTTTAGCTCATCTTGTGGAAGCAGAAATGAACAAAAGATTGGTAAAATAAAGCTATCTCTGTCTGGTCATCATTTAGCTTTGACGAACTGAAGTTTAAATTTTTTTGCCTGATACTAATTGGATAAATTACACAATATGTCTTAAAATCTTATTCAATTTAAAATAACCCTAAAAGATAATCCTGCTTCTTCTTCTCATTTCGTCTGCACTTTGTTTTAATATTGCATTTATTCCCTGTTGGTTACTATTCATGCAATTTCCAATGATTTTGTTTCCCTTGTAATTTCTATTTTCATCTCCATTATTGCAGAAGAAATGTTAACTAATTAACAAGGGAGGAGTAACTTTTCATCATTTAAAAATTTGTTTGGGAATTAAATATTACATATGTTAAGCAGATTTACAGCTACATGGTTAATTTAGGAAAACAAGTGTTTGATGACAGTATGGAACCAACTAACTCGCTGTAGTCCAAAAAGGAAGAAAAGAAAGCTAAGCTTTAATAAGTGCCCTTGCCAATTTTGAATGGACATTAGAAAAGTAGATTGAAATTGGGTACAAGAAGTCTGCAGTCCTTATTTGCAAATTTAAGTGGAAGGAAAATACGATGCGCAAAGCAGAATTGGCTTATAACTTTGTTGGTTTCAGTCCATATGCTTTTCTGGATTTTATTTAGCAATAGGATATTTGTGGCCTTACTCTGCTATTTTTACGGTGATCTGAACAGAAAGAAGGTACATACAAGGGGAAGAAATTCAATGCTATCTGCCACTTCTTTGGTTATCAAGCACGGGGATCATTACCATCAAAATTTGACTGTGATTATGCCTACGTATGTTTGTTTTGGCTTAAGGCTGCTTCACCTTGGCTCTCTACTCTTCAAATTATATGTTTTCCCTTTTCATTAACAATCCTTTTTGTGCCAGGTTCTTGGGCACATTTGTTATCATATTCTGGCAGCTGGTCTGAATGGTTATTTAGCAACTGTTACTAACCTGAAAAATCCCCTGAACAAATGGCGTTGTGGTGCGGCTCCAATTACAGTAGGGTTTCTCTAGCCTACAAGTTAGAAATGTAGTTTTTATGTTTTTCTTTCCTGCATTATCTTGTTGAGAGCAGTCGTATTAATTTTGTTGCATTACCTTTCATTTATGTTTGTCAGTTCAGTGTTTTTGGTTCCTTGTCTGTTGCTAATGCCTGCAACGGCTGAGAAAATTGACTTCTTACTGTATTGATAAACCTTAGGCAATGATGACTGTAAAGCGTTATGGTCGTGGTCCTGGGGCCTCATCAATTGGAAAACCTGCTCTGCATCCTGCTACTGTGGATTTGAAAGGCAAAGCATATGAGTATGTCTCCGTCATGATTTTTCAAATGCTTTCTTAACATTAGATCAGAATAATAAACAAATATCTTTTGTTTGTTTTTTTCCGTTTCTTTCTTTTGGGGTTGGGCTGTTGGGGGTTTTAACATTTTCTAACTTATCTTGATTGTGAAGAATACAATTGTGTTGATTACAACAAAAAATGCATGGTTCTTTAAAATTAAATGAAGCAAGTCATCCTGTTTCACTGTTGTTAAACATTGCTTGGACTTGGATGCAGGCTGCTGAGACAAAATGCAACAAAATTCTTGATGGATGATGTTTACAGAAACCCTGGACCTCTTCAATTTGAGGGTCCTGGTGCTGATGCTAAGGCTGTAACTCTGTGTGTCGAAGACCAAGATTACATGGGTCGTATCAAGGAACTGCAGGTGTATCTTGACAAGGTGCGATAATTTGCATGTTCTTGATTGTCAACTTTCTTTCCTCTTATAACATATCAAACATTAGAACATAGTGCATGTTTTATGAAGATTGAGCTGTCATCTCTTGTGCTGGCTCAATTGCATTGAAGAATAGTGATAAAGGTGTCTTAAGCCTAGTGGGCTTGGCCATGTGCTAAAAGTGGATTGGATTGTTTTGCATCATTAGGCGTTAAACCTAGTTTTGAACAAGTTTGCTCGGCTTAAGCTGGAATGATTGTGAGGTCATCTTGCCATTGGTTTTCTGTTGTGGCTCCCTTCTAAGAGAGGGTTTTGCCAGCCAGTGCTATGAAAGAAGAATTGATGTTCGGAATGTCCAAACACAAAGGGAGATTATAATAGTTTCATGTTCTGTTGATTTTTAAATTCTATCGAACTGGAATTTATTTATAGTTTTTTGGATACCACTACTTGTAGTACAATTCTCCCTCCATTTTATGCATATTTAAATGGATTAACACAACTCAATAGCTGTTTTATATAACAAATTGCAAACAATTTTGTTGAATTGTCTTAGTAGATGGGAGTAATGTTTTGTCTTGTAGGTTTATAGATTTTCTAATGTGTGAGTGTTAGGTCAGGATCGTAGATCTGTTTTCCTGACTTTAGGGGAGTGAGGGTTGAAAACTGGCTTCCAGTCTTCCAATCTAAGGAATGGAAGCTGAAATAGCATGTGCAAGAGATTCTAGTTGAAGAAGATAAACTGCTCTAAAGGTACACAATTGGATGGTCTTATCCATCTGATGATGTAGCCCTTCAAAGTGAGATGATGTAGCACAAGGGGAGTGGAAGTTCCAACTCTAGGCTTAGGGGAGTGGAAGGTCCAACTGTTCTACTTGTGCAATGGACTGATATTGATGTTTAGGATTATGACTTTGGAGTGTGACATGATGATAGCCATCTGATGGTATCCTTACATTTGAGCGAATCTCGTTTTGGCATTTATTCTCGTGTTTGTTATTTGTGTCTCATGTCTCTTCTTTTTGGTTTTTTTGGTCTCCTTTTCCCAGGTGCGAACCATTGTGAAACCAGGGTGTTCTCAGGATGTTCTCAAAGCAGCTTTGAGCGCCATGGCTTCTGTGACAGACATTCTCTCAGTAATGTCCTCATCTTCAAACAGTGGGCAGACACCGTTTTAGAAGCACAAGTTACTTAGTACAAGAATTCTGAGTTTCGTTTTTAACTGTTGTGTTACTTTGGGTGATTTATATCATAAATTTCTTCTAGCTAACATTGAGGGTTTTTTTTTTTCTTTCAAAGTTTTGTTAGCTTTGTGATGCAAAATAAATGAAAGCACTGTGTTGACTATCATGGAAAAAATGAAAAATTTTCTTGGTTGTTAGAAAAAGGTGAATCATGTTCCCTATGCGTCACTTCTATGCATCAAGCCATTAATAGTGATATAATGTTTTTGCAAGTCCTAAACTTTTAATATGAATAAAATTTGCCTGTTCTCTATCTTGCTAGCTTACGTATGTAGTTGACAATAGTTACTGTCAATCTCCATGATATTTGTATTTGTTTTAATGGAAGTGGTGCAATATTGAATGTAGGAATTGAGAATTAGTGGGTTATGATGTTTCATTCTTACAAAGATCTTTCAAAATCAATCATTGAATTACATACCCCTTCTTGTGCATCGTGGTGCTTGCTAAATTCAAAGGATATCGGTCAAAGTAAGGGATCCAATGCTAATTTTTCCTGTTTCTTAAATATTCAACCTAGTCGTGCTCTGACCAAAAACTCGATTGATGGTGTGCTCTGCGGATGTTGGAGATATGGAACTTCAATGGAAAATGCTATTCTTCCATTAGAATGATGGGTGATTTTTTTATATAATTAAGAGTTATTATTGTAAGTGTTATGTATTAACGGGTAATTATACTTTATTCTCTTGTGATTTGATTCAAAATCAGATAATTTTCTGAACTTTAAAAGTGAACAAATAACCCTCCTGCGATTTTAGATTAAAAGTGCAAATGATGGAAATTGTTAAGTTTAAAGAAAATTTTATTATAAGGGTATTTTTGTTATTTTATCTCTAATTTAGAACATTAAAAAGATGATTTGACCTTTTTATGTCAAAATAAAGTGTTGTCTATCGAGGTTTTATTTTGTTATTACACTAAGTCGTCTTTTTGATGTTTTATAGAGATTTTTTTTGATTATTTTATCAAGTCGTCTTTTAAATGTTCTAATTTGAAGATATAAAATGATCAAAACCTTCTTATAATAGAATTTTGATTAAATCTAATGGTTTTCATTATTTTTTTGATATAAAAGAGGATTAAATCATCTTTTAATGTTTTAAAATCACAGGAGATCATATGTTAACTTTTAAACCATAGAAGGTCATCAGATTTTGATTCAAACTATAGGGGGATAAAATGTAACTACTCATAATAATTTTCGTTAAATTTAACGGTTTCTATCTATTTACACTTTAGTCCAAACCACAGGAGAGTCTTCTGCTCAACTTTAAAGTTCAGGAGAATCATCCAATTTTGGGTCAAATCACAGGGGGTAAAGTGTAATTATCTCATGTATTAAAGCAAGAAAGGTTTTGTTTAACCATGTCTTGTTTTATATTATATTATGTATTAAAGCAAGAAAGGTTTTGTTTAACCATGTCTAGTTATATATTATATTATGTATGAGTTTTTTAGTTGTATAACATTGTACAACTTCAATTCCTCAATTCTAGTGATTTTAATAGTAATTGTATTTCTTTTATTTTTTGGGAGGCTTTCAGCGACCATTTATTGGACTGACGAAATCATTATTATCGTGGCAATAGAATTGGCCCGATGAAAAAGTTGTAAACCCTAATTTTCTGTTTTTGTTACTAGTTTAATATATACTCCCCATTTCTGATTTATATTTATTCATGTTTTTAATTTTTGCATAATTTGAAGATAAAAATGTGTTGAGAAAGACATTAAAAAAGGCCTAAAAGTATTTTTTTAAATTATTTTTAGTTGCATTAGAGAGTCAAAGTCCTACGAAAAAGGATGAGTCAAACTCATGAGCGACACTACTAGGTTAACTCCTCTTCTAGTTGGGTGTTACTACCATTAAGTTTATTGTTGTGGTTTATTTGTCATTAAAAACAGTTATCCTAAGTTTAACCACCTATCATTAAATTAGTCACTGCAACCACTGCTTAATCCTGGATGATTGCAAGATAAGGTAATAACTTATTTTCTGTTATTTATAAACTTTTGAAGTGACACAATATTAACCACACAAAGGGTGCGCGTAGCGCGTGCTACAAAAAGTCCTATTTAAGAATACTATGCATGTATAATTATAAGTGTTCTTTTTATCTCCGTGTAATAATTAGAAGGCGATGCTATCAACCTTAAATTAAATTAAAATAATTTTTTTTTAACATTAAAGGACCGAAAGAAGAAAAAAGAAAAAAAACAAAAAAGGGTAAACCCAACTCATGATCACAATATGAGATGGGGAGCCACTACTTCTCTTCCACGGTAAACTAATTTTTTCCTTAACCGCATTTTCCTCTAGTTTTGTTGACTCCACACGTCCTTGATAGTTAGGCCCGTTTAGTATTAACTTTTTAGCTAGTATTTTTTAAGCTTATAATGAAAAAAAATGTTGAAAAAAATTAATTTTTTTTGCTTTTTTATTTTTGGTTTTTTACTTATTTTTAGTCAAATAAAGTCAAAAAAACAAAAAAACTAAAAAAAACTTTATTTTTTTGCTTGTAACTTAAAAAAAATTAACAAAAATGGGTACCAAATGGACTCATAATGTAATAATTAAGAAGGTTTTCCATCCAGTTGGAGTCGGAGGCATTACCTCCGGCCTTGCACACCTCTTAAAGTAACAATAGATCCTTACAGAGTTTTTATATAAAAAAAATTTTTAGTTATATAATTTTGAAGATAAAAATGTGTTGGGACAGACGTTGGAAGGCGCGAAGGTTTTAATGGTCTAATCGAGTTGGGGTTGGACGTTTCACTAAATAGACGACTGGTAAGTAGTGGTTTAATTTTTTAGATTAGGCACTGTTGGATCATTCTATAGTTAAAAGTAATCATATTGGATCAAACAGACAGAAGGGTGAAAGATTTTTAACATTTTCTCTCAAACTCGCTACGCTAAAGATATGCTATTTCAATGCGATCCAATCAAACTCGCTATGCTACCTAGATAAAATCATTAACAGGGTTTGTACAGCAATAACTTCCATCTCCCTCGACCCCTTCCTCTAGTTTTATTTTTTTTTGCTTCACCTTGGTGTTAGATGATCCAGTGTGTGAAAAATTGTTGCCGTTGATCGATTCCGTTTTTAGAGGGAAATCAGATCGGGGAATCAAGCGGCCTCTCTTCTGACTGGCAGGTGAAACCTTCTTTTCCTCCAACCCCCAAGATTTTCAGTTTTATTTTATTATTATTTTGAGAAAATCTGTTTGTTGCTCGCAATTGTTGCATCGCTGTTCTTTGGTCATTTGCTTCACACTTCATTTACAGATCTTCTTCTTGGTCTCTTTTTTTTTGTTTTTTTTTTTTTTTTTGTGTGCGAGGCATATGGCAGAGTACATACATACATTCATACATACATACATAAATATATGATATATATATACATATATACATGTGCATGCATGAACCCGGGAGCATTTTGTTTTGTCTTTCTTAATTTGTTCAATAAATCCAAGGGATTACTTAGTGATGAACGCTCGTCCGAATCGGAATGCAACCACATATGCTCCACCATCTGCCAGATGAAATCAAATCATTGTTGACATTTTGCTTGTTTTAGACCCTCTTTTTCTTTTATTCTTTTTTTAAATTTTTTTTATTATCATGGATCGTGTAGGAGAGGAGAGTATTCTGATCTTTGTTTTGTTAGACACAGAAGTGAAAATGAAGGGACATTACATACCCGATGGCCCGCTCCGGCCCGCCCTGCCGCATGACACATGTTGTTGCGCTTATTCAACAATCAGTAGTGTCTTTACGTCCCAATATTGGCAAAAGCCAACCTCAGCTCCGCTCAGCTCCCCTCTACTGTTTGACCATTTTTTTTTTGTTTTTTCCTGTTGCAGACTTGTTTTCTCAAATTTATATTCATTTACCTGTTTCTTACATATACACATGTTTTTCACCCCTTAATTAGCTGAAGGACAAATCCAGCCTAGCTTTTAACAGATTGGAAAATATCATGGAAACAAAAAGTATTTTTTGTAGAGAAATGGAGGAAGAGAGAGCTTACAAAGCTCACGTTATGGTTCTCCCATCATATGCACAAGGCCACATCACTCCCATGCTCCAATTTTCTAAACGTTTGGCCCCAAAGGACCTTAAAATAACTGTAACCACCACCACTCTTTCAGTAGTCAAGGCCATGCCAGCTGGTGGAGCTGGGTCGATCACCTTTGAGCCAATGTATGACGATTGCACTGAAGGACCTAGAGGATATAAGGGCTTTCTCGAAAGGTTTGAAGCAAGTGGCACCCGGAGCTTAACTGAACTCATCAGGAAACTAGAAAACTCTGATTACCCTGTTAAAGTGTCTCATATATGATGCTACTATACCATGGGGTCTCAACATAGCCAAGCAGTTGGGCATATATGAGGCCACATTTTCTACAGAGTCGTGTGCTTCAGTTGCACTTACTACCCCATGCATCTCGACTTAGTAGGAGAGCCACTGCCATTGCTGCTTCCTGCTTCAATATCTGCATTGCCGGAGATCAGGACTCCAGAGATGCATTCGCTCGGTTCTCATTCAGGACGCTATCCCCCTTTAATCAGACTAGCATTAGAGCAATTCATAACATGGAGAAAGCAGATTGGGTTCTTTTTAACTCCTTCGATAAGCTGGAAGAAGAGGTGAGTTGAATGCTTAATCCTTTTTCAATGCAAATAGAGAGTCAATATGATTATATCAATTTTTCATTTCCTTCTTATGTTTCTTCTTTCCCTTCATTCCTTTATTTCCAATTGCTATTTATCAATTCAAGATTATGGCCAATGGATATGCATTTTGTGTGGCAAGGATCAAAACCTGGCATTCTGATGCTTAGAGGGTTTAAATTTGGAATTCACCTGAATCAATTAGATAATGACAAATTGTGCAACTCAGTTATTCTTATGCGTGTGTGTGTGCATAATTATGACATATGCAATGTTAACATCTATGATTTCATATCCAGATAATATATCTACACGTTAACTATGATCCTGATTGTGAATATGACAATTTGGTTAAATGTATCATATATTTAAATTCACTGGGATCCCCCTAAATGAAGAAAGACCAACATAGTTCTTTACTTTATTTTTCAAGTTCAACTTTGTTAGATTGTATTCAACTTTGTTAACCGATATATTCTTAGAAACAACGCTAACTTAATATGCTAAATTGTAGGTAGTAAAATGGATGTCAAATCTCTGGCCAGTTAGGACGATTGGACCAATTGTGCCATCTGTTTACCTTGACAAGCGCTTGGACAATGACCATTAATATGGCTTCCATTTGTATAAGCCAAACACTAAGGATGATGGGTCTGTTAAGTGCTGCTAGTTTGAATGCAGAGCAGACGGCAGAAATGGCAGAGGCCCTAAGGCAAAACAGCAGCAGCTTCTTGTGGGTGGTGAGGTCATCCGAGGAGAGTAAACTTCCAAGTGATTTTCTGGAGGATACATCAGAAAAGGGATTAGTAGTAACATATCAGAAAAGGGATTAGTAGTAACATGGTGCCTCCAGTTGGAGGTGTTAGCCCATCATGCTGTGGGATGCTTCCTCACACAAAATGGGTGGAATTCCACTTTGGAGGCAATTAGCTTTGGAGTGCCACTGGTGGCAATGCCCCAGTTTGTAGACCAGACAACCAATGCATACTTTGTGGAGCATGTTTGGGGAGTGGGAGTTACAACCAAGGTGGATGAGAAAAGTTTTGCTAGTGAGGAAGAAAGAGGAAAAGAGATGAAGAAGAATGCTATGCGGTGGAAGGAGTTGGCTAAGGAGGCAATTGATGAAAGTGGAAGTTCAGATAAGTATATTGATGAAATTATTGCCCTTGCCCACCTAGCAGCTACTAATTAGTTATGATTTTCAAGTTGAAGGTTCTACCTTTTCCTTCACTGGGGATGCCTTATCTACTAGTTGTAATTTTTGTGTTGAGCTTTGCTCTCATTCTCAAGTTAAAGGTTCTACTTTTTCCTTCACTGGGATGCATTTGAGTTATCTCCCACGTCTTAAAAGCAAATCCGGCCAACTGTTCGCACATGCAAGAATGGACTAGCTACCCAGCCAGCTAACCTTCGTAATGGAATAGCGTTCCTGACAAATTACTGTATAGGTAGATATCATTGTGAAAAACCAATCTCCTGATGCTTTTAGATATTAGATAGAATTTTATGAAACAGGTAATTTGATATTTCAGCTAGAAGCTTGAGCAGAAATTGTGGGCCTTTTTTTCTAACAACTAATACATGAGCACTTATTATGCAACAGATTACAGTCACTCAACAAACAAAAAGGATTTGTAGTAATATGCTTCTGCTCTTGAGCACGATCTCTCTCTCTCTCTCTCTCTCTCTCTCTCTCTCTCTCTCTCTCTCTCTCCACGTTCCGGATATCCCTCTGCTTTGACTTGCCTGTCTACCATAACCCATGAATGTAGTACAAAGAATAACCCACAAACCATAAAATAAAAATAAAAAAAACACAGAAGATTAAATAAACTTCTCTTGGTTCGTGCTGGTGGGGAACATCAGAGAGATATGTAATAACATCGAGAGTTTGTACCAGAAAATGAAAAAGAAACAGGAAGAAATTTAAAAGAAAGTGAAAATGCAAGCAAAAACAAAGACAAATTAATACAAAATTAGCATAAACAAACAACTTAATTCGTTCATTGAAGATGATGACCAAAGAAATATTGTCTTAATGGCCATAAACTGATAAAGCTTCGCCAGCCGAAGGGAGATGGGTATGGGTTGCCGGCTCGCTCAAGAACCAAATGTAAAATGTTTGGCATTAAGCATTATCTACTTTTGGGTAAGAAGTCAAATTTCAATCTTTATAATTATTTTTTGGAGCTAGGGCCAGAGCACCAGATGGCACTTAAATTTCGGTCTCGGTTCATGACTGTATGACTTATTTTCTTTTATTCCTTGGAAAGAGGAATAATGCTGTGGGGTAGTATATCCATTTTATTCAGCAAAAATAATACACTGCTACAATCTACCATCTCATCCATCGCAAAATATCATCCTGCGTCGCGTAGCATCAAATGACCACTGCTAGAATAGTAGATAGATGGATGGACTCATTAAAGTTCCGTTCTTCGCTCTCTAACTCCCAAAATGAAAATCCCAACTGAAAACCCTCCGAACCCCAAATCCTCTCTCTCTCTCTTTCAAGACACCATCCAGACCCAGCTCGATAAAAACGTTAAACCCTGGGTTTAATTTCGTGTATTCCAACCAAGAATCCTATACACACAAACCCGCCATTTTTCCCTCTCTCACACACACTTATGGTGGTGGTGGTGGTGGTGGTCATGCGCCAGTGCAGCTCGCCTACGCAAGATCCAGCCAGCATCATTGCCTCTGGGAGCTTTATTCTTAGCCCTCATCTCCGGTCAGTCAGTCTCTTTTCCTCTCTTCGCTTCTTTCAGTGCGCTAACTAACACCCATAGCCCCACCTAACCTCATTGACTCGGATATATATATATATATATATATATTGAAGATAGAAAATCTAACTAGTGTAAATAGTCATGGATTTCGAACCCTTAAACATTGGAAATGAGGTGATGGAATTCGACATGGGTTCTGGTGAAGAAGACGACACTGGTCTCGACTTAGAACACCCGGAGGAGGACTATGAGGATTACAATGATGATATGGTCGACAACTCTTCCGGCGGTCACAATTTCTTGTCTTCGAATGGAGACCCGAATCTCGAACCCTATGATGGAATGGAATTCGACTCTGAACAAGCTGCCCGTATTTTCTACAACTCTTATGCACGTCGTGTTGGTTTTAGTACTCGAGTCAGTGTGTACCAACGGTCACGTCGTGATGGCTCCATCATTTGCCGGCAGATTGTCTGCTCCCGGGAGGGGTTTCGTCGAGATGGGGGTGAAAATAAATCCAAGCGGCAGCGGACGGTCACTAGGGTTGGTTGTAAGGCACAGATGACCGTTAAGAAACAAAGTTCTGGGAAATGGGCTGTCACCAAACTCGTGAAAGAACATAAGCATGAACTTGTGCCCCCCGACAAAGTACACTGCCTCCGCTCGCATAGGCATGTTTCCGGTCCTGCTCGTAGCTTGATTGATACCCTTCAAGCCGCTGGGATGGGCCCCAGTGGGGTTATGTCTGTCTTAATTAAAGAATCAGGTGGTATTAACAATGTTGGGTTCACAAAAGTTGATTGCCAGAACTACATGAGCAGCAGCAGACAGAGGACTCTTGGGAGTGGGGGTCAGTATGTTTTCGACTATTTGAAGCGAATGCAGGCTGAGGATCCTGGGTTCTTTTCTGCTGTTCAAGGTGATTTCGAGAATTCATCAGGGAACATTTTTTGGGCTGATGCCAACTCTAGAATGAATTATAACTACTTTGGGGATACAGTCACATTTGATACAACATATAGAACTAACCGCTATCGGGTCCCCTTCGCCCCATTTACAGGATTAAACCATCATGGACAACCTATGTTGTTTGGCTGTGCATTACTTCTAAATGAGTCGGAGTCTTCATTTGTTTGGCTTTTCCAAACTTGGCTTGCTGCAATGTCTGGTCGCCATCCCATCTCTATCACGACAGACCAGGATAGGATCATACGTTCTGCTGTGGCACAGGTGTTTCCAGGAACCCGCCACCGTTTCTGTAAATGGAACATATTTAGGGAAGCCCAGGAGAAATTGTCCCACGTATATCGGTCATATCCCACTTTTGAAGCTGAGTTCCAGAGGTGTATCAATGTAACTGAGACAGTTGAGGAGTTTGAATCATGTTGGGAGTCCCTTCTTGAAAGATACCACCTTGGAGATAACGAATGGCTTCAGTCAATGTATGATGCCCGACAGCAGTGGGTACCTGTTCATCTCCGGGACACATTCTTTGGGGAGATGTCGATAACTCAATCAAGTGATAGTATAAACTCATTCTTTGATGGATATATAAATGCATCAACTAATATTCATGTGCTAATTAAGCAGCACGAGAAAGCCATTGCCAGTCGGCATGAGAAAGAAGTAAAAGCAGATTATGATACAATAAACACTGCACCAGTCCTAAGAACACCATCTCCTATGGAAAAACAAGCAGCTAACCTTTTTACGAGGAAGATATTCCTGAAATTTCAAGAAGAACTAGTTGAGACTCTTGCTAATCCTGCAGTTGTAATTGATGATACAGTATCTGAAATTATGTATCGGGTGGCAAAATTTGGGGAAGACCACAAGTCACACTTTATTAGGTTCAATGTTTTTGAAAAGAAAGGTAGGTGTAGCTGCCAAATGTTTGAGTTTTCAGGTATTCTTTGTAGGCACATATTAGCAGTTTTCAGAGTTACAAATGTCCTTACACTTCCCTCTCATTATATCTTGAAACGATGGACGAGAAATGCCAAAAGTGGGGTAGCATTGGATGATCACACGCTAGGATCGCCTTGTAATTTTCAAGAGTCATCTACTGCTCGCCATGGCCAATTATGCCGCGCAGCTATCAAATATGTAGAAGAAGGGGCAGAGTCAATATATGTTTATAATGTGGCAATGGAAGCTCTACGTGAGGCTGCAAAGAAGGTTGCTGCTGAAAAGCAGCATGGCCCAGGTGTCATACAGAGCCCTCTGACTAACGAAAGTGATCAAGAAGCGAACATAAGTGAAAATCCAATAGGCCAGCTTCAGTCAGCGGTCAGTTCTTTTCTTATAAACAAAATATACATTTTCCATGCATGTCCTCTACTAAGTATCATTTTTTTTTATATGTTTCTAAAATTCTTGTTTCAACTCTTGCTATTCTTCATCATTGAACGCTTTCACAAATATTCTTTTTCTCTGAATGGTGCTTTCTTCATTTATAAACTTTGATATTGTGTGAATTTACAACTATCAGTTTTCACACTATGGATTGGATTGTCATTTTTTTCTTGGAGAAGTTGAAATCACAGATTTGTTTGGCTTAGTTTCCTGGGTATTCTAATGTTTAATTGTGCTGTTCTTGTGTGCAAGTTTGACTTTCTTTGTCTGCCTTTCATTGTTTTGTTCTATGGTTAATGAATAGTTGATTCATTCCTACATATATTGCTATTCTTCATTCCTTTGAATGCTTAACATTAAACTTTTGCTTTTAATCGAACCCATGCCTATTGTTTTTGTTTAGTTGGTCTTTTTCATTATACCTTTGGCTTTTCTCTCTTAGGAAGTGCTATCTTTATAGATGTAATTGTGTTGTTTGATGACACCCAAGGATTAAAAGATAAACTCTGGTTGCAGTGGTATACTCCGGATTCTATGGTGGCCTGGTGGGTCACATTAAAACTAATCCTTTGAATGCAATCTTTTAGAGCTGTCACTTAGTGATGGGGATAATAGTTGTCTGTGGTCATCACTACAAGATTAAATTACGCATTTCACATGTAGCTTTGTTTTTTGTTCTAATCAAATTAACAGTAATTTCTATGAGTCATTTTATTAATAACTAAAAAAAGATGAACAAGACTAGCCTGGCTTCATGGTGCTGAAGATCCGACAATGAACTGATACAAGCATAGGTTAAAGAGGATGTTGAGTTAGATGGTTAAAAAGGTGAGCATATTGGACTGTGGAGTGCAGATGGAGATGGTATAAATGTAAATACTATCATATAAATCAGTTAGGGGTGGAGCTGGCTTAAAATGTTCTCCCAGTGTGCTCTAGAACTCTTTTAGCTCAGTGGGTGCAACTTATGTCATGTTTGCACAAGTCATAGATATCCATGTTTATAACATTAGTTCAACAACTCATGTTTTTAAGCTAATGGTTTCCATGCTCATCCGTATTCTTTCAGTTCCATTGTTTCCGTACATATGAGAGTCTTCTACAGCATTCTACTATATTCTCTTTTTCAACAACCTTGGTGAGTTATCATCACTGACCATGCTAGCATTACCTGGAAAAGACAAGGTCTGAGATGGATTGTCCAATTAAAGGCTCTTTAGAGAATAAGAAGGGGTGTGGAGGTGCTGGCATGGGGGGAACCCTGGTGGCGCTTACCAATTAACAATCAACAGTTGGGTCAATGTATTTAAGCAGAAAAGGAATACAGTTCATGTCTACATAGATAGATGTACACACAAATATTGGTAAACCAAGTTCAGGAGTATGAAGTAGGCCAAAACTTGTATTTGATGCATAAGTTCTTTTGTTTTTGCCCCAACCCATTTATTTTTGGTTTCAACCTGGCCCAACTTGGTTTTCTTGTTTCTCATTGCGAAACCTAAACCTCTAAACAGACCATAAGATCCTAACCATTCATTAAAAGCCCTTGAGAACCTATCTGGACCGATAAATACCCTGTTAAACTCTCCACATAAGAATGCACACTCTACGTTTTATAAACATGTTCTCATGCTTGTGCCCTTGTCTAAATTCTCTCAAAATACTCTCTCAAGCCTAGAAGAAGATTTGAAGTGTTAACAGGCTGAATATATCCTTCTCAGTTGGGTCTTAACCATTTTATTCGCAAATCTTTCCCTAAGCTTCACAAATGATTTTATACTGTTCACATAAGTTGATTAAAATTATGTGCTGGCCTCACAACTACCACCATCACCACTTCAGCCAGCAGCCACTTTCAGTGCCACCCACTGCTATAACATTAGGTCCAATGCATACCCACATCACATATTCCCATCCACTGGTGTGAAGATTGACTAAAGACATTACTGGTCATAAGGGTTAAAAAAGATAATCCTAAAGGGGATTGCCTAAAGTAACAGTGATGTGGTTTTTCTCTTTTTTTGACATGATGGAAATTCTCGTGTTGCCAGTACAAAGAGTTCACATATTTTAATGTATTATCAACATATAAACTCATTTCGTCTTCTAGCCACTATGACTAACTCTTTTCCTTGCACGATCATAAGATTTCGAAAACTGAACATAGTCAAGAAAATATTCAAATGGAGGAAGCAATACTCAACTACATTGTGCAAAATGCTCCACAATTTCCTAAAGCAAATACTTTTGGGGCTTAGAATGCTATTAGTGTGTAGTAGCATTAGCCTACATAGTAAGATGTCTTTTTATCATTACTTGTTTTTCCCCCGCCGAATATCATTTTACTAGTCATGACTGTTGATTTGCTCACTTGTACACAGTAGGATGATTTAACATCATTAACTGAAAATTTACATAATAAAAAAAAATTATAGGTAATATGAATAGGGGAGGGATCCATTTAGTTTTACTTTTTTTTTGGAGCCATTTATTTGATGAGTTCTAACAGTGAGAGGATAAAAAGGGTATCTTTTTAATTAACCCACTCTCACTTGTTTTTTACTTTTTTGATCCCTTTTTCTTTTTTTGGAAAGTGATTTTGAGTTTTCTCTCTTTTCCTGTAACTGATATCTTCTTCTGTCACTTCTGAATCTCAAACTAAACACATTGCAAAATCCAGGAAGAAGAAGTTCTTAGTTTGATTTTAGCTATTGTGGTTTTATCTTTATTCATGATTTGTGTGCCTTTCGTTGGCTGGTTTTGGTTCAATGCTAATTCATATAGTTGAATTGAATTGAATTGATTCACTCGCTATCTCTTTTCTCCTGCAGCACCCTTGACCTCTACCTCATGACAACATCTGATCTACAAGATTAGTTGTGTAACCCTTTCTTATAGGGCACTGGCAGTTGCCAATAAATTGCTGCGGCCATCAGTCTGCATCCCCGCCATTCACAGGCCCAATTTTGCCTCTGCCATCCTTGCCTCCAACTTCATCTCCCATCCATACCCTGTCCCTGTTCCTACCAACCGTACCAAACAATCCAAAGACAAATCTATATTTAACTTGAGCAGTCCAGCAATTGCCTAAGCTGAAATTCATCAGACAGGTGTCCTAGATAACGAGTATGATCAGCTGTCCAAAACATGCCCAGTCTTGTGAATAAAATCAAAGTATACTGAGGTATGAGACTATGAGTGGTGACATGAATATTCATGACACACATGATCTTATGGATTTTGGACAGTATGAAATGCAGAAAGTCTATCCAGAAGTAGAGTTGTTCACAAATTGGTGATTTGGAAGGCAAAAACAAGAAGAAAGAACAATGGATTTTCGTCAGGTTTCATCAGAGATTCAAGAAGGAATGGATCATTCCAGGAAAGAGAGAGAAAGCTGAAAGTACTTTCCAAAAAGGTAATAGAGAAAGATGGAAAAATGAAAACAATTCTGATAGCCGGACATTAGATAAAATAGGTACCTGAATTTTCTCACTGTTAGATCTCATCAAACCAATGGCTACAAAAGGGTTTACAACCCTTGTTTTTACACCAGGATTAAGTGTGACTACGCCCGATTCATTACTTATCACAAAAACATTAATAATGTATCGGTACAAGACAGCAATTTGATCCAAGTCCAAGGTGCCAAAAGAGCTAGAGGAAAGCCAACTAGAAGGTCATGATTGCCTTTGACAGAACTGAGTTTACGAGTCTATGTAGTACCGATTGTCCAACCATATCCAAATAGCTATTTGGGACTAAGCCTGTTGAGGTGCGGTGAGTTGAGAAACATAGATGTGTGTATATATGGTTGTCTGAAACTCTGTCAAGTTTAACTGTATTTTAAGGCAAGGGAATCTGTCTTAAAGCATGTTAGGGAAAGGGAATCTGCCTTAAACCATGTTTTTTTAACAGTTTTACAAAAGTCCATGGTTTATTTTCTGAGTGAAGGAACACCTGGTTGTATATCTATATATAAAAAGAGAGAGTTTTCATGTCTACTCCACACCTGCTTGCTTGCATCACCTTCTTCATTCTTTTTTGCCCCCTTCCTGCTTTCATCGCATTCCACAAACAAGATGCGTGACTCACGGTCTCACATGACATGCTCCATACATCGACCAAGCAACACGTGTTTTCTCAACTTGATACCCATTTATCTCTCCCACCATAACATATGTGACAGTACTCATGGTTTCTGACTGCATAAAATGATAGAAGATTTCATTTGCTACTTTTACTTCTATTCCGTTCTTTTTCTGTCATTGAGGTAATGCATTCAAGGATGCTCCTTACTGTTTGCTTGCTTCTTTCTTTTATATTTCCCTATGAAGTTTCTATTACGGTGTGTTTATTCATGTGCTTTGTGGGTTTATCCTCTGGTTTTGTTGGTCTCTTGACAAATCCATTATTTAATTTAACTGGGTGATATTACGTTTTGATGATTTGTGTTTTGGAGCCTTGGTGGGTTTACGTATTGTGTCTGTGTGTTTGGTGAGGCATTTGCACAAATGATGACTTACCACAAGAGACCGCTGGCCACTAAAGCTTATGCGAAGCAGACTACAGGGTTAGGGTTTACAATTTTATTTAAGAAGAATACATAAGCAAATGAGGAGAGAGATTAACCCAGTCTATCCATGCATTTGGTCATAGGTTTGACTTGCCATTCTCTTCCTCAACGAAAAACTGAAACATCCCTTATTTAAGCTTTTATGTTCATCTGCATTTCCTATTCATAATTCTTTCTCTAATGAGAGAAACTGAAAAATCCATTATATGGGTCAACTAACGTGAGACTAAAGTTTAACGAGTACCACTGTATATTATGAAGAAAAAAAACTTAATTCAATTCAATTATGCATGCTTACAAGTAATTTTAAAATGTCAAACTTACTAATTTCACCTTAGCATCCAAACAACAAACAATTATCGATAATTACATGAAGAATTGTAAAATGTGTGCGATTAACATGTACAACTCCTCATAATACAGACCAACCGGAGGTTTTATTTTTTAAAATTGCGTTGATATTTCAAATACATACAACTTCTAAATCAATATTTTTGCTTTTTTTTGTTGGGTTATGCGGCTAGGCTTAGGAGTGTCTAGGCCAGCTTACATGAACCTTGACTAATCCTATCATTGGTCTAATCAAATGCAGGTCATCTAAGCCAGAACTAGAAGATTCCCGAATATTTTGACTTTTTTATATTATTAGTAAAATACATCTCATCATAATGTATTTTGAAATATAATTCAAAAAACTCGAAGCTGCCCGTGCCTTGCTCGGGCCACTTCAATTAGTTGTACTATAAATGTGAACATTGCAAAAATTTCCTCTTTCTAATTGGGGCTAACTGCTAATGTTGCTTGTATATTTTACCATGTCCTTTACACTGCAAAGATGAAATTTGTATGACTTGAGGATATTGTGTTCACATACGCAAGGAATTACTGCTGCCAGACACGAAAAAAAAAGAAGAAGGACTTCACGCAGATGTCCTCTGAGATTAATAGATTTGTTCTATTTCTATGGCTTTATCTGTTCTCGTTGAAGACGCTATTATTCTAACTTGAGGGAGATATTGAACAAGCTGCTTATTTGGAATAGGGTTGTGTTGTTTTGGATTTGGGAGTGTGGTGTTGATTAGAAACTCGGTGTCAATCAGGTACTAGTAATGTAGAGGTTTGCATGTTTCATTGAATTTATTCTAGCTACTTGGGCATCATATTTGCCTGAAAACTGATTGAGGAGCTAGTTTATTTATAACATCATCATGTAGCTGCACTTCGCGGTGATGTTCCAAAAACTCGATGCTCTCTGCATCTCAGATTTTCTTAGTGGCATCTCGCAGACCTTGTAGGACAACTTTGAAAAAAATATATCACCCTGCACATAGAAATCTGTATTATACAGCACCTTCTAATCAGAATTACCAGGAGCTGATAGCTACTTGTCCGAGTTTTTTTTTACTATGTTCAAGTAAAGATAGGACAGTAAATTTGATTTGAGTTTGCAGCTACAATGTGTATAGCTTTTGGCTTGGGGGCCGGTGGAGACTGGAGAATGTCTCATGACTGAGCCCAGACCTTTTGATATGTTTTGAAGCACCATAGCTAAATATGTAGCATATGACATGGAGCTTCTGTTAGTTTTAGTCTGGTAGACAACCTATTGCTATAGGACAGTAAATTTGATTTGAGTTTGCAGCTACATGTATAGCTTTTGGCTTGGGGGGTGGTGGAGACTGGAGAATGTCTCATGACTGAGCCCAGACCTTTTGATATGTTTTTAAGCACCATAGCTAAATATGTAGCTTATGACATGGAGCTTCTGTTAGTTTTAGTCTGGTAGACAACCTGTCACTGATCTATATGAACTACGTTAGGAGATTTGTCCTTTTTTTCTCTGGCATATTTGTTTTGGTTAAATGAATTTAATCCATTTGTTTAGAAGTTTCATCGAACATTTCTTTTTAAAGATTGCTTTTTACCCTTTAGGCTGACCATAATGTTTGGTCTGCAAACATGGTAGGACAAGAGTAGTAATAGTTAAAATTTTCTCATTTCTCCAAATTTTGGTGGAGAGGGAAAGAAAGAGGAAAAACAGGAGCAAAATTGATCTCTTAGGAAACTTTTGTACTAGAAAAAATAAAAATACAAAAGGTAACAAAGTTGGGATAGGTTTGGTGACAGATTGAAGAATATGAAATGCGTTGCCTGGCTTTTCGTCATGACGAGGAGCTCACACTAGAGATGCTTGACACACAAAATACTCTCTGCTACATGTAGTTGATACAACTTTTTTTTTCTTTTTTCTTTTTTCCTTTTCCAATTAATATGTTGTTGATACATCTTTGTTTATCTGAAGGTGACTTCTTGTCAACACCAACTCTATATGTTGTGATTTGCATACATTAACTAGAAAAGCATTTTGCAGCACAGTAGAGAAAGGTGTACCAGCTACTTTAAGCGTAATGATATGATCACTCAACAGAATTTTGGTGCCACCCACTTGGGGTAGGTAATTACAAAGAAGAATTTCAAGTAGTTACTTATTTTTGCAGTTGGTCGATTGCCAGGCTTAGAGGAAAATGATCAAAAGTAACTTGAAGATTGTTTGATAATGAATGATTTTTTGAGTAATGTAAAATAAGCTCCAGTGAAATATGTAAAATCTGGTGGATCTGGGAATCGTGGGTGTGCAAGGAATCACAGCACTTCTTTTCTCCTTTCCTTCTATTCATGCATATAACTCTGTGACTCTGTTAATTTGGCCTGTGATATTTTGCTTTTCTTTTCCTGATTGTAGAATCAAGACAAGAAAATTCAGGAATTGACCGCTGAGTTGGAGAATGCGAGTCAGCAATGTGAAGCATATCGAGTAAATCTATTGGCTGTATTGAGAGATATGGAGGAACAGAAATTAAAGATATCTGTGAAAGTTCAGAATGTGAGGCTCAATTTAAGAAGTTGAATCGAAGAGATGATGGTCATGCCATTTTCATCCTTTGTGTATATTACCACTTGCTTGAGTGGAAGTGCCAGGAATTGGCAGGGTTAAATTCCAATGGGCTTTCCCTTAGCTCTCCGTTGTTACATATATCCACTGTTAAATATTTGTCCTTAGTTGCTGACAGAGGATATGATTTTCTAGTTATAGTTTAGAAGAGTTCTATACCCTTTGAGAGTTGCTAATTGGATGTAATCATGTAACTGTCAATTAGTTGACAAAAGCGGGTTTCGGAGGCTGCAAAATTTTCACTTTAGGGTTTGATGTTTCTTGAGTAATGTAGTTGTTTATCAATGATCAATAGAGTGATACCCTTTGGTTTAGTATTCACCCATGCTTGGGACCTTTTTCTGTTTGGTGTGACCGATCGGTAAAAGAGCTCCCTCATTGATCTCAGGAAACTAACTATTGATTGCAATGAGTTTCTGCCGTTGGATCTTGATATGCATGTATATAAGGGGAAGGTAGCATCAGCACCTGAAATTACCCTCCACAGGGCCATATATGTGAAAAAACACATGCCTCGATCGTACTCCTCTGCATGCTCGTTCGGATGTGTATTTTGCAAGTACTAGTAGATCTGTTACCTTACTGGACAAGCCTGCAAGATTTTAATATTTATACGACACTTCCATTAATATAACAATGGCCACTAATGAGTGTGAACTTAACAGAGTGATAGGGCCAGTCCATTTGGATTGCGGTGATTTGGGGAGAAAAGAAAACAAAAGAAAATGGACTCTTTTTTCTCTACTTGCTTGGAATTCGGATAGTTTTAGTAGAAAAAAATGAACAAGAAATGAGGAAATTTCAACCCCACAGCTTATAAACAGAGGTAGATAAGGCCTTCATCACTGAGACAATCCTTTTGTTAGGAAGTAGTGAGATTTGTAAATAAAGAGAATAAGGCTAATTTTGTCCTTGGATTTTTATGACTAGTGGCGGAATTTCGTTCATCTTACTCACATAATAAAACCTACATTTTTATTATTCTATCCTGTTTATCTTTCCCAAACAACAAGGGAGGACAACATTCTCTTAAATTACCCACTATCCTTTCTCTTATTTTCTTTGCTTTTTTCTCAAATTTTCAAAATGGACAAGGTCCAGTGGTGCTGGTAATTGGAAGTTTGTAAGGTTGGGTTGCATGCAGGGCTTCCGTGAATCAATTGGACTTTGCATTAACAGAAGAACCTTATTCAACTTGCATTAACCCATTAGCTAATTTATTATAACAAAAATATAAAAAAATTTCTCAGTCGACGAAGATAAATAGTAGGCACGTCAACTCAGACCCATCAAGACGTCTTTTCCAAGTTAGCCGGATGGTTCTTCGATGGTTTCGTAGCATTGGCTTTTGTGGTCCGCGCGATCTGAGCCAAGCGCGCCCTTGGAATGATGCAGGTAATATTTAGACAACCATAGGGGCGTTTATGGAATATCGAGATCGACTTTTAAATTTCAAAAAATGTTGCCGTTGGGCAACGAAGTGAACCAGTCTCACCAACGGTTACATATAATCGGTGGCATCAAAGGACCCGTCATTCCGACCTGCCTGTAAGTAAGTAGTCTTTTGTGAGATCTTGTTTCTCATACAGGAGAGAGAAAAATGGAGAAATCAGCGATGGAGGCATTCGAGAAGCTTGAGAAGGTAGGAGAGGGAACGTATGGGAAAGTGTACAGAGCCAGAGAGAGGGCTACGGGTAAGATCGTGGCCTTGAAGAAGACGAGACTCCATGAGGACGATGAAGGAGTCCCTCCCACCACTCTTCGTGAGATTTCCTTGCTGCGAATGCTTTCTAGGGATCCCCATGTCGTCAGGTAACTTCATCATTTCTATATATTTATTATTGTACACTATCAGTCAATCTCTTGTACTCTTTATGGATCTGTGAGTTCTTCTCTCCGATTTTGTTTATTCTTGGTGTTAGATCCGCCTCTTTCCTGTGCATTTTAGTTGTTCTTGGTTGTTTTCTTGAGTTGCAAACGAGCGATCTGCTTCAATTTTGTTGTGCACTGTCTAGGATTTGGACTTTCTTTCGTTTGAATTTGGGGTTTTTATCTTATTGCATTTTAGGTTGTGCAATGTGCGTATGAAATCGTCATAGTAGTCTCTGGTTTGTGTTTATTACGGGTTTCCTACTAGGCCGTCTCTCTTGTTTTTTTTTTTTCCTTTATTGTTTTTCTTCTATTTTCTGATTCTTCAACCCATTAGGGTTGGCTGAGTCAAAACTCTCTGGGTTTGGACTTTTTCTGGTTGTGAATCCTCTAAAAAGATTAAATTCGAATCCTCTAGACAATGTAAATTGTTCTTGTGCCTTGTATTTATTTATGAAAATCCAAACCAATTCGTCTCGCATTTTGCCTCTCCTTGAATCGTTTTACCCCTGGTAAGTAGGAATTCTTTTAGTCAAGAATATACTAGCATTTCAGCTATTCAGAGATTGCCCAACTACTTTTTGTTGTTTCTGTCAATCAATTCCTTTCTTAGAACTGGGTTCCAGGTACAGGGTTATTCTGTGTTCTGTGATTTGACATTGTAGTTTTTAACTGTGACTTCAATCTATATCTACAAAAATTCGTACTTTTGCATTTGACATGTTTGATCTTTTGTTTCCCCCGACATAAAATTCCACAGATTGATGGATGTCAAACAAGGCCAGAACAAAGAAGGAAAGACCGTTCTATACTTGGTGTTTGAGTACATGGACACTGATCTGAAGAAATTCATCCGAAGTTTCCGTCAAGCTGGAGAGAACATTCCCACTAGAACTGTCAAGGTAGGTATAGATGGGTTTTTGAGGATTTTCAATATATTTTTCACAGGGTCAGCAATACAAAGCTCTCTCTCTACAGACACTGTATTACACTGTTCAGCATAATTGTGTCGTTCTGTCAGTAAAAATACTTTTTGCTTTTAATGCAGAGCTTGATGTACCAACTTTGCAAGGGTGTTTCGTTCTGCCACGGTCATGGTGTATTACACAGGTAATCTTTTTGTAAATTTTGTTCGTCGTACATGCTGTGTCCCATACAAATGACACAAAATTAAGGCCCTTGCAGTCTCCAGTTGATACTTTCCTATCCTGTGATAACTCAGGGACCTTAAGCCTCACAATCTTCTCATGGACCGAAAGACAATGATGCTCAAAATAGCAGATCTTGGGTTGGCTCGAGCATTTACTCTACCTATTAAGAAGTATACTCACGAGGTACCTGTGCTTATGCGGCTATACTTCACAACAGTGGCACATCATAAAACTTTACCAGGCAGTTCACAAGTGTGTGATTGTTGTTGCAGATATTGACCCTGTGGTATAGAGCTCCTGAGGTACTTTTGGGGGCTACACATTACTCAACTGCAGTAGACATGTGGTCTGTCGGCTGCATATTTGGTATAGCTTCACTACAAATTTGTTTTTATTTTATACATGTGCATGAATTGTAGTTGTACATCATCCGCAGCTTTACCAAACTTAATCTTTTCTTCTCTCTCTCTCTCCCTCATATTATTTCTAGCTGAACTAATCACAAAGCAAGCACTCTTCCCTGGAGATTCTGAACTGCAGCAGCTGCTACACATTTTCAGGTTTCAGTAGATAACTCTTGCTTCCAACTGTGCCCCTTTTACCCTTTGTGATGATCCTTTTTTTTTTTTTTTTTTGCCTTTTCCACTATCCTTTGTCCATGTGTTAAAAGGTGGGGATTGTGATGCAGGTTGTTGGGTACTCCAAATGAAGAAGTGTGGCCAGGAGTAAGCAAGCTAACGAACTGGCATGAGTACCCCCAGTGGAGCCCAAAAACCTTGTCATCAGCTGTCCCAAATTTGGATGAGGATGGGCTAGACCTGCTATCGGTAAGTTTGATCTGTCCCCTCTTTAAGTTATAATTATTTTGATATATTGCATGAGTACGAGTGTATCAAAGTTCTTTCGCCCTTTGAGCAATTCACTCCAAAAATCTTCTGCTTTTGCAGAAGATGCTGCAGTATGAACCCTCAAAGCGAATTTCGGCAAAGAAAGCCATGGAGCACCCTTATTTTGATGATCTGGACAAGGCCTATCTCTAAATACCCAGAGCCTGGGCTGAATCAGCAATTACTTGGATCAGGAATGCTTCTTGACTTGGTGATTTAGTAGGAATAGCTAACAGACAGTTCTGTTGTGAATTTTACTTGCTTTCCTCAAGCATTGCAAAAATAGTTGATTTCTCAACTGTGCACCCTTAATTCAATTATATCTTTGACTTCAAGCTTGGTTTTGCTTATGTTGCTTCCGAGAACCATTGATACAGCCTCTTACGAACGATCAATTCAAAGACATACTTCATCAGCAAAATCCTCCTCTCATTCAACAAAATCCTCCTCTTAGGTGTAACAATAATCACAGATTCACAATCATTGGAAAAATACTTAAAAGAATTGGTGGATAGACTGAAATGTGCTTGATTTGCCTTGCCAACCAACCAGCTCTAAACAACTAAGTTATGGTGCCTGCAGAATAGATAATACACACACCATCCCCCAAGTTGTGGTTAAGCCTCATCAGGTTTACTGGGACGGCCCCTAAAATGCAAGATGAAACAAGAGAAATGACAACGAAAATATGAAGCAGATGACATAAACATATGTTTCATTTAGTTTTTAACAACTGAGTTATGGTGCCTGCAGAATAGATAATACACACACCATCGCCCAAGTTGTGGTTAAGCCTCATCAAGTTTACTGGGACGGCCCCTAAAGTGCAAGATGAAACAAGAGAAATGACAACGAAAATATGAAGCAGATGACATAAACTTATGTTTCATTTAGTTTTTAACAAATTTTGTGCACTTAGTTTAGACTTTATAGCATATGTTGTTAAATAAGTATGTGAATAACTCATTAATTTATTGTATTACACACATTTATTGTATGATCACGTAGAGGAACATTGGCAATTGATTCTGACATAGCGTAGTGTAGTTTTTTTTTTTTTTTTTTTTTTTTTTTTTTTTTTTTACTTTTTCAAATTTTTAATGATTTACTCTCAATTTTTTTTGGATTAATGACTACCTTTTTTTTGTATTTTTACATTCTACCAGTTGACCATTTACAAACTTTTTCCTATACAAGTTTGGGTTTTTCCTTTGGTTCTCTCAAATGAAATGGTCTCCCCAGTTCACCGGCCGTAAATTTTCCTAAAATTAACCACCGAGTATAAAATTCGTTACGCGTTTGTTGTTTCTTTTTCTTTACAATATGGTTTGACCAAATAGAGAGGCAAGGATAAGTTCAACCTTGGGGAGAACATCTTGCTGAAAATATGCTTTTATTATTGCAGATCGATCATGTCATTTTTACTGAATGACCATTGAAGTTAGCAACTCGTTCACATGAAAAAAGATGGAGAAACATTACCAATGGTTTGATTGTAAATTTGTAATGCCTGTCAGGTCTCTAAGTTCCCCAATTGCTTAAAAATTTAAAATATTTTTTATACTTGGTGAAACTGCTAACATTTAAATGGTTGGAAGTAGCTTAGCATTTCTAGGCATCATACAACATATAAAAATACACAAAAATTGCTTGTATTTGAATATACTCTCATAAATGTTAATCCTAAGAGCCATCTCTTGAAAATTTTCTTCCCCTACAGCAGAAAAAAGGGAAAAAAAAAGTGGATGTATGTGTATGCATAAATAATTAGGCATTGTATTTAAATTATGACATTGTGGTTTTATGGGATGATGGCATTAACAAGATGGATGTCCTCTCACTTGTTCTTTGAAAATACTGCATTAATAATATTAAATGCTTTGTTATAACTTATATTATGACCAAAACTAAGGGAAAACAAAAATGTTAGCTGCTGTTCCCATTTTTTGGTAAAAGCAATTACAAACATAGTAAACCAATAACATTACAACGCACATGGTTTCATAAATTCAGTTTTGGTGTTTTCTTAAATAATTCATAAACTATATCCCCCAAATAATATTTTGTAAGTAATTTGGTCAAACTTCAATTTTGATCCATCTCACACTGTAACACCTTAAAATTTTATTGATGGGGCTTGAATATAACTTCAAAAGCTTGCCAAATAAAATAAAAAAAATACCAAATACCACCAGTTATATGACACTGCCATTTAAATGCCCCCATTCGATCACAATTCTCTTGAAGAAATTGCAAATTTCTTTGTTTGCTTAATAAAATAAAAAATTGTGTAGAAAAAATAATGCAGCTGAGTACTAAAGGTGGATAATTGAGACAGCACATGACATATTGCTACTTATTTTTTTAAAAGGTAAATGGATTAAAAACTAATTTCGAATATCAATTTTTAGCCATGAAAATTGATTAAATATAGTTAATCATACAATATTTTATTTGACAAACAAAAGATTTGGACCACTTGTTGATTAACTATACAAATTGTTCCAATCTTGCTCTCTCAATCGCCGTCAATTTTTAAAATTACTATTTCAAGTGATACGTAAGAAGTTTTTCATTTACGACTTTTTTTTTTTTTTTTTGTCTAAGTGTAAATAAATAACTTTAAGTGCTTCAATAAATGCTTTTACTTAATGGGGCATTTTATCTATTAATGTGGAAATACTGGAGAGTAAATTTAAAAAAAATAAAAAAAGTTTCAGTTTTAGTGATATGTAATACGCTAGATTTTTTTAAAAAACAATGAGAAACCCTTACAAAGTAATAAATGTTTTTAATCAATAGAAGAATTGCCTCATGGATTTAGAAAAAGAAGTCATGAAATTGGGTTACAATTTTCCCTTTAATGTGATTGTTTTCGAATGGGTAAATTAATAGTAATGCTATATTATCAGAATATTTGCACAAAATTTATATACTGATTAACTTAGTTGAATGTCTTTTACGGTTTTACCATTGCATTTAAAATTATCAGTTAATAAAATAAAATAAAACATTAAAGGGCATATTGGACATTTTACTGTATTAGTACCATCCAGATGTTTTAATTGTTGAGCCAAACCCGTTCTTTTGAACAACTATGAAACCGCAGAACCAGAAGCCGCCCGTGGGTTATCTCTCTTCTGGTGCTATATTTTGCGAGGCGTTACCGGCGTGTAGACGCAAGAGACAGCTCCTCAGTTCATAAGAGCCCACCTTTACTCTCTCTTTACAGAAAGCGTTTTAGCTTTTTTATTTTTTTTTTAATTTTGTTTTTGTGTACGTGCGGATATGAACTTTATATACGAAGGAATCGTGTATACATACATGAATACTTTCACTCCCTCCCTGTTGCCTGAACTCTGAAACTAAAACCCTAGCTCGACGCCCATTGTGTCTTTTTCCTCTTGTCTTGCACTGAAGCTCTTCTGGCCGTTGCATCGCAGGAAGCTCCGAGACAGGCAAGATTTAACTAACAATGCAAGTTTCTCTAGGAACTTCTCTTTTGTCTTTCCTCACAATTCTTGGCGTTTCTCATCAACTAAGAAAATCAGGAGTCAAAGATATAGTTTTATAAAAAAAGATTCCTCTTCTTTCTTGGATTTCGATTTTTACCTATGGATTTGAAACCGTAAGGGCGAGTTTTTGATTATCTGGGCTTATTTGTTCACATCTCGTTTTCAAAGAAACTAGGGTTTGTTTTCTTCGAAAAGGTTGTGGTTCATGAGCCGAGGATCAGGCCCATCTACACTGCATGCCGTTTTCTTGAATTTCAAATTTGTTTTTGTTTTCTTTATTTTTTTTAAATTTAAATTTAAATTTAATTTAATTTGAACGAAGAACCGTATTGTGACGTATTATATAAGCGTTATATCGTGGTATATTTGCTTATAGATTTTGGAATTGACACAAGCGAGGTGGAGATGGAGGATAGCGAAAAACGGGGGCAGGAATTGGCAGTTGATGGACAAGGTCCGCAGAGCAACCTCGTTGATTCTAAATTTGAACGCCAAAGAGAAGAAGACTCGCCTGTTGCGGCAGTTGCAAAGAAAAAAAACCCCGGTGAAACTAGGTCGGAGGACAAAAAACCTAGCGAGAAAGAGCCTGAAGACACAAACCCTAATGAAAATGGTGCGGAAGACCAAAACCTTAGTGATGACAAGCAAATGCCTGTGAAGGAAGCTCACCAGATTGAGGACGACGGTTTGGTTAATGTGCCAGCTGAGCCTGCCGCTACTGCTGTTGCTGAAGGTCTCAGTGAGGTACCGGAAAATAAAAGTCCAGGTCCTAATACTCGTGCTGCAAATCAGCAGGAACCTGTTACACCCGATTCCCTTGTGAAATTTTCAAACACCAAAGCTGAAGATGACAGTAGGGAAACGTCCAAGCATGGGCTGAATGAATCAAAGGTGCACCTTGAAAATTCCACAATAGAAAAAAGGCGGAAAGAGGTTTTGAAGTTTAAAGAATAGGGGATGGAAAATTGAACGACACCATGATAATCCAAAGGTTTCTAAACAGCTGTTTCTTGTTTGAGTTGCAGATGGCAGAGGAGGATGAATCTGGAACACCAGAGGACCAAGCAGCATTCATGAAGGAGCTGGAAAGTTTCTATAGAGAAAGGACCATGGAATTTAAACCCCCTAGGTTTTATGGGCAGCCACTAAACTGCCTCAAGTAATTCTCCTATGGCATTGAGTGTGCATATTAGTGGTACCTGGTTTTAGGTACATGCTAACCTTTACTGTGCTTGTCGTTGGTGTTAGGTTATGGAGAGCTGTCACCAGGTTGGGTGGCTACGATCGGGTATGGATATGCCTTCTTCATTTGTGTTTTGTTTGTATTTTTTGTCACATGTTTAAAAGCATCATGCATTATTTTCAGATAACATTCGTTGTGTGTTGTAAGGCATTGAGTAAAAAGCTTGTACATGGTTAGATGATGTTGTTTCCTATAGTAGAAATAGATAGTGTGTTGGAAATACTCGAATAGTTTGGAAAGATTCAACAGTATAAAGGTCTGTATTTGGTACACGAGATAGTGAAATACTATATTATTATGAAGTTAGCTTGAGATACTGAATTACGATATCATTATGAACATAACCTCCCAACATAGGTTGACTTGCAAATCATTCCTGGCTACATTAATGAAACTTAAATGTAAAAATTAGACAAATCTAGAATAATCTCCTTGCTCCCGCAATTGACTTTTCTTTAGTTAATTCTTGGACATTTTCTTCTTAAAATCACCCTGTATCATGAAAGCAGAGTGCCAGCTGGGACAATCCTTATACTTTTGCGTAATAGAAAGACAAAAAATTATTAAGCAGGAACAAACACATTGCCCAATTCTTTGGGATCTCAACCCGTTTTCCCCCACTAACCAATTGCATTACAACCACTGAACAAACTCGGTTGACAAATGCATAGCTCTTAGGCATTTTGTTCAAGACCTCATTGAGGAGGGTAAGATCCAACGTGATGGGAATTTTATCCAACCCTCAAGGCCCCTCAACTTCCTAACCATGTGAAGAGAGAGGGCAAGGCTCCCATGGAGAGCCAAACGTTGAACAAATTTTGTTAATGTTTCGAAGAGGGCCTCTTTAAGTGGTGAAAAGTGGTTGGTATCCATTAATGACCTTTCAGGGCTCGGCTTCAATAATGCAATTAGGGAGGAGTTGTTAGTTGGGCACCAGATCCCTGGTTAGGGTTTGGTGAACCAAGTGGGCATTTGTCTAGTTGAAGTATTGGGCCCCCCTTTTTGTTAGTAATCTCAATTTGCTTTTCCTATTCATTAGTACATTGTGTTGTACGATTAGTAGCCTCTTTATAAGGGAAAACACTATTAGACTACACGCTACAACTAGCAACCCCTTATAAGGGAAAATGCTATCGCGGGAGCTGGCTACTTATCGTTATGTCTCTACTTTCTTATTTATGGGACATTTGTAGAAGTCTTGCACTAGCGCATAACAGTTGATGAAAAGCCAGCAACTTGTTAGGAGTAGATTTTGGCTTGCCCCTTTCTTATTATTAGTAAGATAGGTTTGGAACCCTATACAAGGGGCTGCTTGCTGCTCGCCCCTCTCTCTAAAGGGGCTTATGCACTCCACTCGTTACCACTAAAGTCAATTTCATTCATGTGACTGACGGGAAGGATACCATCTCATATGTATTTTTGTAATCTTGATAAAGAGGTTAATTTTTTTCAAGATTGTTGGATTGAAATTGCTCCTTAAATCATGGTTTCTAGCAAGTTGCTCTGGGAATTGATTTTTTTTTTTGGGTAAACTTATTCTCACACGCACCCAAACAATCCTTTAAAATGGGAAGGTTGGGGAAGGTGAGTAAGCTTATACACTCTACACCCAAACAACCCGCTAAAACAAATCAACGGGAATTGATATGTAAACTTGCAATAATTTTGTGTCTAATAAGTTGGATTTTTTCCATATAAAATATATGATTTAACAACTGTAGATTTGAATAAGGGAGATTAGTGTTTGTGCCAAAGCTTTGTAGCATATTGGTTAAGTGTTTGCGTGGCATTTAAAAGTGAGAAGTGGGGTGGGGATTGATTCTTAACTATGTGAATATATTATTATAGAGAGGGCAATGGCACTAGTATCTTAGGAACTTATATTAATAACTCTTAATTCGACTTTTGTTACTGCTTCAGAGGAATAAATGTAAGGAATACTTGTACATTGTCTGACTGTAATACAAACAAATATATATAAATGGAATGCATGCAAATTACAAAATAAACTATCTATGGAAACCATTCAAAGAAGGAAATCTTGTATAATGCAGAGGAAGAAATACTTAGTAGTACAATATATTTTTAGATCAAAAAGGATTTGTGCTTTGAAACCCAACTTTATAGGTAAAAGTCATTTGTGCAAGGCTAGTTAATGAATTGAACAGCTCATTACTTGCTGGAAGTTTCCAAAATCTCTTCTAAGGGCACCCCCCGCTTCCCCCCTTCTTCCTTTCTTCCTTTTCATTCACTTATTTATTTTTCATTTTATTATAATTATTGTTTTGTTTAGAGTTTTGGTGTCAGCTTGTGAGCTCATTTACCAACTTAAATGAGGCAGAACTGGAGGTTAGCGTCAAAGTTTGCTTTTAAATGAGTTGGGCTCAGAGCAACACTAAGCTCTAGTTTTGGGCAATTCCTGGCCTCTTGAATAGTTGGCATGTGGCATGTCATGTGGATGGTCCCATCTTAAATAATAGTTATGTTGTTGCTAACAAATGCTCTCTTAAGATCGTGAATCAACAAGCATGAAATCTTTTTGTTGTCCTTTTCCATTGAAGACATCATCTGGATAAATTTAAGGCTAAGTTGGTTGCAGCTTCTCAAAATGGGAAGGCCTTTATTGAAACAGATTTTGTAGGAAGTCCTCTAGAGTATGGCCGCCTTCAGAAAGTATTTTTTGGTGAATGAATAATTCCCAAGGAAGAAATTTTTTTCTCTATTAAATATTTAAACTTCTAAACGAATTTTCAGGTTCCAGGTACAAACTTATCTGAAAGGGGAACTTGCAGTGGATACTTATGCAGTTTTCCTGGTTCTTTATCTTTCTGTTTAACTTTTGGCAAAAATTAGTTTTTTCCCCTCTTCTTCTTCCTTGCTATCAGTTGAGTTTGGAAGAAGAACATCCATCTATAATATGTGGGAATGGGCAATATAGCTAAGATGTTATGATATGTGAGAAAAAAAATTGTGAAATACAAAATTTCCCCTTAAATTATCCGTAACCTTAGAGGCTTCTTGCAGATAGACTTCTAGAGGTGTGGACTCCTCGCTGATGGATTTTAGGAAGCTTATCTGCTGCAGCTCGCCAAACACCCATTTTTCTTTGAACAGGGCTTTTAGGGTCAGGAAGCCCATATTGAGTGTGTGAGAAGCTCCCCCAGTGATTATTTAAATGTTGTTTGAAATTAATAATAAAATACACAATTTAATTTATTTACCCTTTCAAAACTTATATTGGATTCACTTAACTAATCCTAGCTGAACCAGTTAAGCTTGAGCTGAATCACACACTTCTTGCCCTTGCCTCATCATGAGAGTTTTCCCCCTTCCATTTAGTCTGCAGACATGCCATATTCTTTATATGAACTATGAGTGAAAAACTAACCAAGTGTACCTCTTGGTTACCTTTGAAATCATTTTAGTGGGTATAAATTCTGGATTTTTTCAATAAATGAAATATATATTACTGCTTTCTTTGTTTTCCCTCCTTCCATGCAGTCTGCAGTTGAATAACTTCGCCATATTGGTTATATGAATTGTAAGTAACAAAGTGACCGATTTACCCTTTGGTTACATTTGAAATCATTTTATTGGGTATGAAATCTGTGTTAGTATTCATTTTTTCCCCTAGGGTTTTAAGTTAAAATACCCATGGGTATTATTCCTTCTTGAGGATACTATGGCCCATGTTGTCCAGTAAACAGGGGGAGAAATTTTTTATTTATTTTTTTGATAAGTAAGGGGAGGAGAAACTTGTTGCTGCACTAGTAGTCTTATCACTTGTGTGATTCATATTTGCGGTTATACTTTTTAACTTTCATGAAAAAGTTCTATATCACTTGGGATTCTTTCTAATAAAAGTCCTACTGTTACTGTTAAGATTGCAATTCAATTCATTTATCATCAAAACTTGTAGTAAGATCTTGACAATAAGTAGATTGCTTTGCAGACTTCCACATGCCTAGTTATGAAGAAGCAAATCTGTCTGTACTCCAAATTTAGATGGATATTAGGTCAATTCGTCAACCTTAAATCTATTTACTATTATTATACAATGTCCTAGTTAACGATACTTGATTGAGTTCACCTCTGTGCTGAATTTACATGCTTGAGTACTTGAGGAATTTTTTTCGTGTGGCTGAGATTTTCAGATGTTTGATGATATGATGATTTAATAGACCCACTTCTACTACGGGTGTTTGCAGGTAACTGGATCCAAGTTATGGCGGCAAGTGGGAGAGTCGTTCCACCCCCCAAAGTAAGGATGGCATTATGATTGATTTTATAACTCCACACGCGCACACATGTATATATATGCTCTAAATTCCGCGTCCATGCACAAACTCTTTCCCCTCTTTCCTATTCTTTCTCTGTTACTGTCTTTGCACTTTGTGGTTTTTTAGCTGTGCTAAATTGACATTTAATCTAAATTCAGCACAGTCTATAATGCTACGATTCTTTTGAATGGTGAAGTTAATTTTGTGGTAATTAATTTCAAAAATAATTTTTATTTGCTTTTAACTCTCTCCCTCTCTCAGGACCTGCACAACAGTCTCTTGGACATTCCGCATTTTCTATGAGAAGGTAATGCTTATGTTCCTGAACCTTTTCCTCCCCTCCAGAACATTTAGTATTTCTATATAATTTTGAAAATTAGGCTCCAAATAGGCAGTGTAAGAGTTGTTTGTTGTTTTGACATGACAAGAGTTTTCAGCTACTAGGCATCTGGTTTCCTAGCCAACCCTGATCGATAGGACAATGCTTTAAATGACGATAATGGCCAATGGCGGACACAAATGATGTTTCAATTTCTTTTTATATTATACGCCCGTCACCTTATCTTTGCTTTTTTAATGCTGTCTATAATGATTGATGAATCAAAAACTTGCAATTGAACTTATTCTTTCAATTGGTATTTTTGCTTATCCTCCTATCTTGCAAAAATGGAAACTAATTTAGGTAAGTGCTTTATAAACATATGTATAAAAAGAATATATTTCATTTAGCTCTTTCATGCCTACTTATTTTGGTTTTTTACTAGCGGCTTTAACTATTCACCGGTTTGCGTGGGGGGGACGGGGTGCGGCGGACTTTCCCCCCCCCACCACCGTGCGCGTCCCCCCGCTGCCCCTGGCCTCCGCCCCCCTCCGCCGCCCCCCCCCTCCGCCCTGTGGCGCTGCCCCCGTTTGGCGTCCCACCCCCCCAGTTGCTGCACCCCCCCCCCCCCCCCCCCATTGTTTGGCGTCCAGCCTCAGCTTTATGTATTGGTGGCGCCGCGCGCCCCCCCCCCCCCCCCCCCCCCCCCCGCAGGCAAAAGAAAAAAATAAAAGCCCAAATAAAGAAATTTTATCTTGTGTCCACCACAAAACGGTTTTACATTTATATATTTTAAATCCTTCCTTATAATTCTTATGAGAAATCCTGCATCTTTTGAATATGTTGCTTCTTCCATCTTTTTGCATGTATATATATATATATATTTGTTTTGTTGTTATTTGTGCCTCTGATTACTTTTTGTTGGAAAATTTAGATGGCATAGGGAGAAATAGGATTTGCATTGAGTTTCTACATTATCCATTTTCATTCTTTTCCTTGCCAACTAAAGAACTTAAGATGTTTGAATTAAGTTGGACACAAAAATGAATGTGCTTGTCTTCCCAATGATTATTTTTTTGGGGGTGGGGCAGATACCCCAAATACCTCACCAGTTATTTGAAAACCACAATCGTATTTAGTTTTCATAAGATTTTAGATGAATTTATACTGTTTCCCCTTGGAATTGAAATCAGTTTATTTTAGAGTTGAAATCAATTTATTTTAAGAGAAGTGTAAAGTGAATTTATTTTAAGATTTCAATAAATTATCTTTTTTTAATCACTTTGGTCTGATTTTGTATACTTTAAGAATTGGTGTTTGGATGATATGCACATGATATATTTGATACTTACCGCACCCAAAAAAAATTGTAAACCTGGTGCAACTACTGGCTGGTGAATCTGTCAAATCTCATTGGCAAAACTATGTAGAGCATCAGTCGATATAGTTTCATAAGCTTCAGTTGATTCCGTTTCTTCTGTGGATTATGAGTTTGATTCTCTTAGATTAAGGAAGACTCCAAAGGAGCTCTTTCATTGAAGTTTCTATGAGGCCGGCCCTCAAGCTTGGTTAATATTGCACCTGAAGAACCAAGTAAGATGTTGGGCACATAGGCTAACATAGTAGACATGCATTTGGCTGCTGTTTTTCAAAGTCTTATGTTGCAAGGACACTGAGCATGTACACATGGAGATTGTAAATTCTTTAGCACATTTGCTTGAGGAGGAAACGGCAATGCAATACTGTAATTTTTTTCTTTTTATAAATTCTTCTATATTTGTTTTCATTACTGTATATATATATATATATATGGATGTATTTTATGCAGATCAAATGTGGAATTTGGGTTCTTGATATGCCAATCAAGGTTACATATTTGTCTTGCGTACAATGCACACACACACACACACATACACAGTTGTATATAGACTTTTCTGTTAGCTTATTCATGGTTTTCTTATAAAAAAGAAAAATAACAACTAATCTGTTAGCAATTCTATAATTTTGAAAGATGAATCTCAACAGATATCATCTATATAATTTTTGATGGATACTACTCGTAATAGTGTCCTATCTCTCTCCCAATTTTTTTTCTTTTTCTATATCATGCATGTGTTTGACTCATGTTGGCTGTGTTCAATATTGAATTCCTTTTGGAAATGTTTTGGATATGGTGGGTTGTATCTGACACATTTCTAGGAGTGTGGTGGGAGTGTCACGTCGAACAGTGTGGGACACGGACATGGTTTCTCCTATGAAGAAGTACGTATTTTTTTATAAGTAATCAAGTGTATTAAGAGAGACCGCCTTAAAAGGGGGCAAACCCTATGGACCTCACTGCCTATATCTCTACAGGCATAGATACTTTGCCCAAAAAAAGGAACGGACTCAAGACATTCAAGGAAAAAAGGAAAACAAATAATTCTCTTAGCACTATGAGTCAGATGCTCCACTCCTTTAAAGGGCCTGCTATTTTTTTCCTGGCATATATTCCTCATCACACAAAGCGGAATGACATCCGAAGTCCTTTCATTCCTTCTTGGACATCTGCCACCCCAACAAGACATTAAGGTTACAACTGAGCAGCGCATCACCTAATCCACCCCCTAAAAAAACAACACCATACTGCTTTTGTCCCTAGCTATTGGGCAGTGAAGAAGGAGAGGATTAACAGACTCATCACTATTCTTGCACATATAATGCCAATCCAAAATGACTCATCATTCATCAGTATTTCTATGAAGTGGTACTTGATGAGTTCTCTTTGCAATTATTGTTTTGAAAGCACATTATGCACCATTATTCTGGTGATTTGCTGCAATGCTATTATTTACAGGATTGCTACTGTGATCCATGTTCAAAATGACCCTTGATTATCTGTTCAAGTGACCATTGGTGTGTGCGCCATGAAGTGTATGCTTGGCATCCTGAAATGTATGTCACGTGTCATGAACTGGCGACATACATACATATTCCTTGCTACATCTTTGTTAGTCCTGCTGTTGATTCAGCAATTTGTAGTATTTTCTCTCGCAGCATTTGCTTTAGCTATATATACTGTTGGCTTGATCATATGAAATGCTACCTTAGATCTTAGAAATAAAATCTGCAGTGTTTCTTGTTCCCTGATTCTTTCTGTTTGTGCAGGCACTTCTGGAATATGAAAGGCAAAAGAGGCAAAGTGGTGAGCTCCAACTTGCAGTCGTAGCCCTCCCTGAGCCTTCAAGTGTTGAAAATGAAGTAAGTTTATATATTGTAGTTTATTGAATGCATTTGAATTCCATGAACTGTATGGGGATTAGTCATATTCTTATAAGTGATGTAAGACAGGTTTATGACTAGTTAACATGTGCAGGTGTTGCACCTTCCAAAATTATATATGCTTATTATGGAGTAGGGGGCTTAGATTTTGAGAACATGTATACACACATTTAGGGTACCTAGATTTAGACTCTAGGTGGTGGGGTTCAATTAGAGTTTTCAAGATTTTTAATGAAGGAATTATGTGACAGGTAGTGAGAACATGCAGGGTACAAGTGGTTGTGGTGGATTCAAATATGGCAATATCTATTATAGCTTAGAAGTTGTACGTAATAAGAATGTTACTAGTTCTCAATAGAAAGGGCAATGTAGAGGGAATCAAGTGGTTGAGTTGTGCAGCTAATGTGAAGCATTAAGTGGAATCTCTAGGCTAGATTACCAACTACCAATTAATTCCTCAATATTGAATATCACCAAACACTAGAAAAGAGAGAGAGGAATCATCTCAATTTTAGAGAATGCTATAGCAAGATGCTTATGAAAACTGCTTGATTTGTGGACATTTGTACATATCCTGTAAATAAGATCTTTTTTTGACCCTTTAAATAGAAACCCTGGTCTTACTTTTGAAGGTAGATGCCTCTCTGGAAATCTTTCTAGTCCATGCTCTTGAAAGCACAAAAACCTAGGGGGAAAGGATCTGTCTGATTAGAAGTTGTAAGTCCATGCATAGATGTTAAATGGAGTGCAGGTTTGCCTTGTAAGGTGGTGTTGTTTACATGTGTATACTTACCCTACAACTGCCTTCTTTGAGTTGAAGTAGTCATAATTAAGCTAATTGTCTTTTTTGAGTTGTAGTAGTTGTAATTAAGCTAATGAGGATGTTACTGTTACTGTCGTCCTTCCTTATACTTTGTAAGATACTTTAGTTTACTACTACTAAATTTTTTTCCCTCCTATAGTTTCTAGCTTGCTTACAAGCTTCAATGGCCTATATCTGACAAACACTAGCTTTTTCTGTCTTCTTTTGTTTATGTTGTAGATTTTTGTTAGGATTTTTTTGAGCCCACTTATGTAGATTTAGGTCTCTTCTCACATAAGTCCTTTTTTCTTTTTCAATTTGAGAAGAAATCATAACTGTCAAACCCTTGTAAGCGGTGCACATCTGCCTTCTTTTTTACTTCAATTAGCCACTTAGAGCGAGGCACCAAAAATGGACCTTCTCTCATTCACTTTTTTTTTTTTTTTGGGGGGGGGGGTTTCCTTTCTTTTTTTTTAGGGGGGGTGGGGGGGCGCTTTGCATTTTTAGGCTGGGCTGGCTACTCCACTTATGAATCATGATACAATACCAATTGAGCATATATTTTTAATTATGTCAACAAAGAAACTTGGCATGATTTTAGTTAGATCAAACTATTTTATATGGAAGATTAGTCACCCATTTTGGGTGTCAGGTGTGGATTGTCCAAATGAGGCTTACCATTTGGCAGTGAGTTTTGCATTCAAAGTTCGAACTGGCCTCGAATTTAGAATTCAAATGGCCTTTTATGGGCTTATAGAATGTGATAACCAACTACTTGGTTCAGCCGTTCAGGTGAGCAAACTGTTTGGTTGCCAAGCTTGTGGCCACCCCTACTTTTGTATTCCTGGGCCTCTTCATTTGCCTTAATTGGAAAATTGTGTCTTAGAATATATTAATCAGAACAAATTCAACTGCCAGTGCGAAGTGCTAATTTTTTTTTTCCTTTTTTTCTTTCTTCTGAAAGCTACTTGTATAGACATCATTATTTCCCTGAATTTTACAACAAATTACATTGAGGTAAATGAAGTTAAGAGAAAGCAATATTTTTTGAAAAGTTTCTTGGAACTAAGTCTAATGGAGCTCAACGAAAAAAAGATACAGTAAAATGTAAGGCAAGTCAAAGTATCTTGGTGGTTTGTCTATGATTATGTGCTCATCACTTTATATAGTTTTTCACCTCCTCAATGGACGATGGTGATTGATTTAATCCTAAGGTGGGGAGTGATCTTCTAGAATCTTCTCACCTCTTTTCCTACAAAATATCTAAGATATTCACATGCAACATTCTAGAGATATTCTAAAATATGTACAAGTCTAGACTATTTTAGAACATTTCTAGAAAACTTTAGACTACACAAGGGCCTTTTAGAAAGTTCTAGAGAAACCTAGAAACCTCACCCTAATTTTGGAACCTTCTAGAGCCTTCTAGAACATTCTAGAGCCTTATAGAGATCTTCTCACTCTTCCGAAATTTTCTAGGTCATTCTAACCTCCTATGTGCAAGAAATTTGGTGTGTTCATTCAGCGCGTAACATATAGTAATTTTAATGAGCCACGCGGATTTACTCTTCTGCCCTTACAAATCACCCACAATTCCTCCCATGTACCATTATATAAACCCCTCATAACATAACACCAGATGTCTCTCCTTCCCTTCGTCTTCCCATCACTAGAGAACCTCCCTCTATGTGTGCATCGTTGCAGGCCACCTTGTGACCACCATTGTCCCATCCAACGGCCACCACCTACGGAAGACTGCCACCTCCATTGTCTCCTCCCACCCCGTCGACCATCTCTCTCTCTCTCTCTCTCTCTCTCTCACACACACACACACACACACACACACACATATCTCTATTCATGGGGCTTTTCATCTATTTTTCTTTCTACAACACTATTCATAGGGCTTTTCATATTATTGGATTTGGTTTAAAGATAGACTCTAAAAGTCCTATGTTCTCAATCCATGAATCTAAACACAATGCGATGAATTTGATCTTGAACATCTAGGGCTTTGATTCATGAAGAAAATCCTGAGATTTGTTTTGGTAGATATGGTTAGCCTTTACGTTTTCAAACCCCATCAATTTGAGGGTACTATAGACATTTTGTATGAAGAAGTCCAAAAGATCTACAGCCCATACCAAACAACCTTATGGCAAAAAGCTAGCTTTTTTGGTAGGTTACCAAACACCCCATCCAAACTTTTTTTAAGCTGCCTTTTTTAGTATGCTTATTTTAAGCAGCTTTTTCGTTAAAAAAAAGCTGTACCAAATGGTTCCTTAGAAGCTTGGCTTATGAAAAGCCCACTTGCCTTAGTGGAGCAAGTCTTGAAGAAGGAAAGAAAACTTTTCAATTGACCGCACAAGATTTATGCAAGTAAGCAGAGTGGGCAGCTGAAAGGTAGTTGAGGTTCTATTCCATCAAATTGATGGGTCATAAATATAAAAGGAAAGAACTGAAATAGTTGATTCTGTCATTTTTACCGTTTGATGTTTAGTGCTTTAGGATGTGATTTTGAGTAGAATCAATTAGAGAAAATAAATCCATGTAGCTGACCCCCTGTAATTGGGACAAAGGTTTGTTGAATTGAGAGTATATTTACTGGTTTAAGTAGCTGCAAATATTGTGAGATGTTTGTAAATGTCATACGATTATTTGTTTTCTTATTCATTTTATAGTCTAAACTCTAAAGTGGGTTGCCTTATTTTTCCTTGTACACCCTTTCTCTTCATCTTTATTGGTTTCATGGTGTCTGTCTGTCTGTCTGACTACTCTGTGTGGTTGTTTGGATAAAACAACAATTTGCACAAATTTCTTTTTTAAGTTCCAGAGCTCTGTTTTGCTCAAGGAGCTGAATGGTAATTGAGATGACTACTTAATCATTGTTCCTCAAACTGACTTGACAAAGAGGGACTTACAAATTCTATCGTCTAGTACTGCTTTTGGAAGGTAGTTTTTCTTTTTATAAGGTTCAGGAAAGTACTTCAGAGGTTGAACTTTCAGCTTTGGATTAGTTAGGAAATCACATTATCATGCTGTACTTAACCATTAACAAAGATTCAGTTTTGCTGACAAGACTCATACTCTCTCTCTCTCTCTCTCTCTCTCTCTCAATTACCTGTGCAGGCAAATGGTTACCAAGCTCCAGGATCAGGTAGGGCACGAAGAGATGCTGCAGCTCGTGCCATGCAGGGGTGGCATGTCCAGCGGCTTTTTGGTTATGGTGAAGTTGGTGAGCCTATTATTAAGGTCTGGTGGAACTCCATACCTTTAGAGTCATCTCTCTCTCTCTCTCTCTCTCTCTCTCTCTCTCTCTCTCTCTCTCTCTCTCTCTCTCTCTCTCTCTCTCTCCTTCATATTTTTTTATTTTTATTTACATTTTTACGTTTGATAGGACAAGAACAACAATAATATGCCGAAGCGTGAAAAAAGTCTCAGAAGCATTGGTATGCTCCTCTACTGATCATTGTCCTTAAAATATTAGCCTACCAAATTTTTACCTAACGACATGTTTTTTCAATGGATATGGTGTTTCAGACCAAAAAACTTATCCAAAAAAGTAACTAGTGTTTCAGAGCCAAAAAAGAAAAGAAAAAGGATATAGTGTTCTTTCTACTAGATCTTCCCAAAAAAAAATCTTACTAAAAGTTAAGCAGATTATGGGATGATGGACAGTGTTTCCAACCCTGCCGTGGAATCTGTCATTGTCTTTTGTAAGCTGTTTGTAAGATATGTTAGTGAATACAGTTCTACCCATTAGCAATTTAAGGACATAAGGATGTTATCCAATATTGGTCCCCATTATTCATTCGCAATTTGAATTTGTTTAATTGATTCAGGTTCAGTTAAACACAAGAGACCAACAGAGGTGGAGCACACTGTGAAAGCTGCACGAACTGAAACAACTAAGCAGTTAAAGGCTCTGATCATATCTTAATCTATACATTTTCCTTTTCTCCTTGCGTATAATTTAGACAATGTTGCCAGTGAGCTCCATATGCAATTCTTCTTTTTTTTTTTTGATAAGTAAACCATATGAAATCCTCAATTTGGTTCTTGCTTGTTAGTGGATGTGATCATACCAGCCCTAGTTCTTATTTTCTTGTCAGCATGCTCTGTGTTCCAATTTGGTAGCTCTCTGTCTGTCTGTCTCTCTCTCTCTCTCTCTCTCTCTGTGATTTTGTCAATTTCTATTTGCACCATAAAGAATAATTTTTTTTCTGTGTTCTTTCATCTGTTAATCACTAAATCACTAATTTCAGTTATTTTGAAGTTACGAGGCAGCAGGTGCATAAAGCCACACAACTTCATAAATGAAACAATTGGTCTTGAAGTTTTTATATCCATTTTCTCTAAGGCCATACCTAGTGCATGTTTGATCTACACACATCAAGGCATGTTTATTTGTTTATGTTCATTCCACCTAGCACAAACCCTGAGTTTGAATAGCGTCAGTTAATTAAGAATGATGGTGGACTTCTGTACTTAGTCATCTGGGTGATAGATTGAGGTATTTAGGTCCTTTGCGTGGATTAACCTGGCAATTTGATAAGCATGACAACCTTCATTCTTATTAAGTATTTGGGGAACAACCCTGCTCCCAAAAGTAGGCTGAATTTTGTTTCCCATCATATTAGCTGGCAAAAGTAGTAATGTAGAAAACGCAGTTCATCTTCCCTCATTACATGTTGTTGCCCAGCTTTTGAAACTATGCTAAATTGTCTTCTTTGCTAGGCTGGTGACAACAGTTGTTGATATTGGCCCCCCTGCTGATTGGGTGAAGATCAATGTCCGCGAAACTGTAAGTTTCTTTTAGAATTGTACCAACTGAAATTACTAATTTATCCTTGAGTTTCTTCCATGGAAGTCCTAACTAGATGTGCCATCTTCATGCACAGAAAGATTGTTTTGAGGTCTATGCTCTGGTCCCTGGGCTTTTGCGTGAGGAGGTTTGTTCTTCTTATGAAACATATATTTTGTTTCATTTCATTTACCTTCTACGATGCATATAATATTGAAGTTGATTCTGTATCTGTTTTTTTCTAAGTTTATTTCGTAATTATAGTGTATATAGTTATGTTTACTAGCAAGCACAGAGCAGATAGAGGATAATGATAATTTAGGGAGCTTATTTTACTGAAATCATTAATATAGAATGAGCATTGATAACTCATTGATCTGTTCTGTTCTGTTCCTCGATCAATGCTTATGGTCCAGTAAATGTTGATATGCATATGGTCCAGTAAATGTGGATTATGTTAAAGTGGTCAATTTGTTAGAGGGTGGTAGCCACAAATGGACCTACTTTCTATGGTATATCCTCATTTGATACCGCTATCTCTGGAAAGAGAAAGCCATGTTTCTATAATTAATTTAAAAGCTCTTTATTCCAAAGTCCTACTGCTGCGATAAAGGTTTGTCCACTGGCTATCTGGTATTCCAGTGCCTCCTCCCCTCTCATCTTCACTATACTCCTCCAAAGGAAATTTCAGACCACTGACTGTGATGGGTGGTAGGCTCCCCCACCTTGTTGAAGGTGGCATTTGATCTCAGGTCTCTGGTATGATGTTTTAGAAAGTTTACTAGCTAGCTGAAAACCTTGAAACAGATTGTAGCCTGCTGGTATGATGTTCCAGGAACTCTTTACTGAACAAGAAAAAGGTGTGTCAGGAACGTTTTGACAATATCATCTATGAGGCTATGTTTGGTACAAGGGAATTGAATAGAATGAGAATGATAATCGAATGGAATAGGATTCCCATTCCCTTGTTTGTTTGCTTAGTGAGAATGGAATGATCATTCCCCTTCTCTTGTTTGTTGATAATGCTAGAATGGAATGGAATTTTAGTATATAACTTGGAAATTTGATATTATATTATATGTAGAATATTGAAAGTATTATATATTATTTATTAAATATTACTAGGCGTTTGGTAATCCTATGGTGGTGGTGGTGGTGGCAGCAATGGTGGATGGTAGTAGTTGGTGGCAAGGGAGAAGGAGGGAGGAAGATTTGTTTTAAAAATAATTACAAAAACAGAGAAGCATTTTTTTCCAAAAGTTTTCAACTTTTTAAAATTATTTTTGAATTATTAAAATAAAATATTAAAAATTTTGCCAGATATTTTTTTAAAGGTTTTTTCAAGAAATTTGACAACAAAAATGTTATTAAGTTTTGTTTTATGTTCTCATTCCATGATAGAATAGAATGGTCATTCTCACTCTTGAGAGAGGGAATGGTCATTCCATCAAAATGAAAAATGTGATAATGGTCATTCCTTAAATTGTGGTACCAAACAAGGAAATGGCAATGAAAGTGGGAATAACCATTCCATTCCCTTGTACCAAATTCATAGCCATTCTAAGTTGGTGTGAATCTTTATGCAATTTCACTGATGAATGTATAAGTCAGGTCATGGTATTGATGGCCTTATTTCTTTGTGGATTCAGGTGCGAGTTCAGTCAGATCCAGCTGGACGCTTGGTTATTACAGGTCAACCAGAGCAGCCTGACAATCCTTGGGGTATCACAGCCTTCAAAAAGGTTAATCTTCAATTGATTTATGTTCATTTTTAGAATCTAAAACACGCACTTCATACTGTTAGAATTGTGCATGGCCCACCATGTGCCAATGAGAAATAATAGCCACTGTCTCTCTTTAGGCATTCCATGAACATTACCCTATCACCGATAGAGTTTAATAAATCACTGGTTCAGCATTTCCATCTCTTTTATATTCTGATTTGAAGCAATACTATGGGGTGTGGTTTTCAGGTGGTGAGTTTACCTGCAAGAATTGATCCACTTCAGACATCTGCCGTTGTTAGCCTGCATGGCCGACTCTTTGTTCGTGTCCCTTTTGAGCAGTCGAATATCTGAAAATAGTAGGAATAGTACCTGACATCCAGGGATCGGATCAATGATGGGAAGACATCGACATTTCGAGGAAGGATTCAAGTGTGAAGATCAGAGATGGAGCAAATGCTGGCATTGCTGAGTCAGCAAAACTACCAACCTTGCGAATGTTTAGCTCTGGCAACCTTATTGTGTATGTTTGCAATTTAGAAATCAGTTTTAGAGGTCTTGTGAATTGAGGGAAGTTAGAGTTTAGATGGTAAGTAGGATTTTTTTCATCTTAAGCTGCCGCAGTAGCTTCTATGGCTTCATTGTAGGATTTAAGGTTTTAACTTTCTAAATTAGTCAGGCTTCCAATTTGTTCCAGTGCTTATGTTGCTTCTTTTGTTTGTGGGGTACTATATTTAATTGATCTGCCTAAAACTAACAAGACTTTTGGTGTTTTCATGACATGGAATTGCTATGATGGATGATTGAGTTGTGTGCTGCAGCATAGAGCGAACTATTCTTTTGCCATTTTACTTATAAAAGTTGAGTTGCATGCTTAAAAACTGTATTTCTCTTTGCTCTTTCTTGGACCTTGAACTTTTTACTTAAAGACTAAGCCGGTGAAGGTTGGCAGAAATAAGGGGGCGGACATATATACGTATATATATATATCTTTTAACAAGTCTGCGCTACGTTTGTTTGTAGGTGGCAGATTGCTGTAACAGGGGGCCATAAACGGAGGAATGAGAATGATGCCGTGCAGGTGATGATGCCAGGATTCGGATACACGGTTGGGCACCGGTGCTTCACATTTTCTCTGCTGACTATACCAACGCATTTCCACAGTAAACTTTAGATAACTTAAAATACCAATGCAATGGAAAAGTTAAAATAATATAATCGCAGAAGGCAAGGGAGGGTTTGATGGACAAAACACAGGCTAAAGAGCTGAATTAGATATAGACGGGCACCATTTGCACCTCTTCCAAATGAATTGTCCGTCTTAGTTAGGTCAGGTTAGTACACAATTGTGAATTCTAATATGATTATTTACGTCAGTAAATCAATGATTATTTCTTATTTGTCATTTTTTTAATGGTTTTTTTAAAAAAGTTTCCTGGTTCTTTCTATTTTACCTGCTCTTGCTTCTGATTTAAAAATACTCTACTTGGGGATAGGTTTACTTGTACTAGAAGACATTTCCAAGTTGGGAAGCCATTTTAGATTTGAACATTTGTTGGAGCATATATAACACTCAGCTGGTTTAGTGTTCTTTAAGGAAATTGGAGAAGAATTCTTCAATTTTTCAAACCTAATGGTAGAATTAATGCGACCTGTCGTGAGAGAGAGAGTTACCAATGACCAGTGGGAGATGCAGGGTGATATCCTTGGACAAAACAACAAATTCCTAACCTCTTCAAGTATCCGCATGCATCAGACCTATGCATACAAACAAACGTACGTAAATACATATAAAGTGTTAGCACACTGATTCTAGATTTTGCTGGAGTTTCTTCCCACTATGGAAATCAAAGAACAACGTAGGAATTGGTTGCTGCCTGAGACGGAAAAACATCCGTGTTAGGTGGCTTTTGGTGTTTAAATTTTGAATGACAAGAAATCTCCCAACTTGACAAAGTGGTGGCGAGCTCTTGCGTAGTGTGGTTCAGAATGTATACCACCACTACTCCCTTAAAATTAATAATAATCTACATATATCCATGTAGATTATAATTGCCCACCTTTTAGAACTAAAAGGAAGGTCGTTGTGATGTGCAACTAAAATTGAAACAAACAAAAACGTGCTAATTTGAGCATGATTAAAACGAGAGAGAGAGACAGAGAGAGAGAGAGAGAGAAGCGTCCCACTTCACAATCTGCTATATATGGCTTATAAATAGGTTGTGATTAAGTACACACTCTTTAATTATCCGGCTGTACCCGCACCCCACTTCACCGCCTTCCTTAATAGTCTGTGTATAGACATATATATATATGCAACCTGCAAGTAGATATAACTAAACCCCTACAGCCTACAAGCCATAGCTTTAATTGTGAGCAAATTAATGGAAGGCAGGAGATCATGGCATGCGTCATCAATTGGAGGTTTCCGCTTAAATATGGGGAGGAGGCGGTGGTTTGCAGTTCATGGGCTACGGCGGGTTAGGTTCTTTTACCTCATCAGGTGGTTCTTATTATGTAGGTGGAATAAGTCTCCGTATGAGAAAGCCTCAGAGTTGCTGAAAAAAGGTATAAGAAATGGCAGTGACGACATTAATAGCTGCAGCAGCAGCAGCAATAATAGGAAGAGTAGTACTGCAAAGAAAGGAAGAATATTGGCGGCGTTTCATCAGCTGGGTCGTGGGGGTGGAAGCAGAAACAGAAACAGTACTGGAGGCGGCTCCGTTGGCAAGTACAACTCAATTAAGTCGTCAAATGAGGAGTACTACTGTTACTCGTCAAATTCATTTTATTCGGAAGCAATATCTGATTGCTTAGAGTATATCAAGATGTCTTCTCTTTCATCTTCATCAGACGATGAGAAATTGCATGACAATATATAGCATAGATAATATGGATATATGATATGGACTCTCTAGCTATATCAATGCAGAAACCGCCATGCATCCATGGTTGCTGTGTCATGTACTTGTACTCGGGGAAAAAAAGTCGTTGCTATATATATATATATATGTATATTCGCGATGAACTACAATACTATATACAATGCCAGACTATCCTTTTGGCTTTGTCAAACATATATATATGTATATGTATTTTAGTGGTTTCAGTACTATATACTGGTACTGCCAAGTTCAACTACTTACTATTCAGGCTACCCATTTCTGAAGCTGTCCTTTCTTCATGAGTTGGCATTATATGTTAATTCGATCGAGGACATCATCTTTCAGCATGACAAATCGTAAAATAGTTATATGAGATTGGATAGATCGATCATAGGAGGAGCAGAGTAGTGTCCATAAGCAAGCATGGAAGGAAGCAATTAGCACATCTGAACCTGACAATTAATTGCCAGCTCCCTTCAAAAGACCTCGATCTATCTATGTCAAAACCCATCATCATATATATCATGCCTAGCTTCTTCTTCTCTAGTTATAATGATCTCTTTAATACCTGATTTAGTTGATCTAATATTTTTATGATACTTAATCATCACCCAACTCCTTTGATGATCAGTACATGTTCATGAGAAAGTGCTTTGATATTTGATCATCATACGCTTGAGGATGAGGTGCTATGGTTACCACAATTCACACACCTTGCACGTGGCGTTAGTGGAGGCCAACATCCATCAAAATTTGATCACTTACCCCTTTTTAATGCACGTAGGACTTTGAAGACCTTTTTTGGGGTTTCTTTAATTTTCTTCGTCTTAGCCTTGGGCTAATTGCTTTGGATACACACAATCATCATCATGTACTATCAAACCCAAATTTGATAAGAGATTTTTCAAAAAAAAAAAAAAAAAACCCGCTGGCGAAATGGGCTGAAATGTGGGCCCATTTATTTGGCGGATCGTTTGCCCATTAAAAAGAATAGTATCGTTGCAATTAAAGAATGTGTTGTTCTTCTTGGCCCAGATTCCTGAAGGAAGGAAGGAAGGATTAATCCTCCTTAGTTTTATGCTTTGAACTCTAGCTCACAACGTCTAAACGCCAACCCTATAAACAGTCTCCAATCGATATCACAAGTAATTGGTGTATAGCTATAGGGAGGGGTGTAATTGCAAAACTAAACTGTCAGGTGTTCCTGCATGTCCGTGAAGCAGCTGGCACTTTGTATTACTTTTTTCTCCACTGGTCCGGGTTTGCCATCCATCACCATCATATCATAAACAGAAGATTGTATTTCTATCAAAGAGGAGAGAGTAAAAGAGCTTTTGTCAGGCCTTAAAAGTTGTCCCAGATGCGATATGCACACCTGACCTGAGGATATATATATGTGTGTGTGTGCGTGTGTGAACGTGTGTAATAGAATCCAAATGAAACGAAAAACTAAATGCACCAAGTGGCCCATCCATATATAAATTGAAGGTAACTAATCCTAGTCCTTTGGGGATACATATGATTAATCCACCAGTACGTGTGGTCAGGGTTCACTTCACCCACAACAATGACATGATGGATGCGCATGCCTGCAATGGTACAACTAGACAAAAAAAAATGCATGCAGGCAGGCAGGCATGCAACATCTGATGTAACCACCCTGCAGGTCATATTCAGCAATAGCCTGTGACATAAATACAGACATATATATATATATATATATATATATGTCCTTAGAAAACTAACACTACTGAATTTGCAATTTAAATCTGCAATTTACAAGGTTTTCACACACATCCTCTTATCTATCTGCCCCAAGTATAAGCACTTGATGTAGTGATCATCTCATACGTACTCTTGAGATATAGGTAACAATTACACAAAGTCAATGACTGCATGCGGCTTCCTTCTGTGCTCCTGTTTAATTGTTCACTCTGTATTTAGCGATCGATTAGTGTTAATATATATTTATTAAACATACACGAACATTCAAGCATTGGAGATGTAAACATCAAACTCAACTTTTGTAAGTTGCTGCTCGCTGATGAAGAAAATTAAGGATAACAAATAACAATATTGCTGAAAATTACCATACAATATTGTATGCGGAGCACATGCACATAATATGAGGTAGTAATTAGGTGCCACAACAAAGCTAGCTAGCGAGGTCAATATTCAAATGAAAAATATTAATTGCATAAGATTGCGTGCATATATATGAACATTAACTCTTCCAAGGAGTTGGCAAGAGGCTATGTTTTGATACTTGGTTTTCTTGCTACACCATATTAGATCAAATATAAGCAACTGCTTGAATAAAACAACAAACCTTATATGCAATGCAATCACACATTCGATCATATATGATAATTACTAACTAACAATTTTAGTGCTCAGATGTCCCTAGAACTGTTGCTGTTTTGCAATAGAAGGCATGAACTTTGGGGAATGAACAGAAAAAAATTCTGCTTAAATTTAAGTATTCATCTTCATATATTCTTCATAGTCCACCAGAAGTTTGTGAGTGAAGTTAAGCAGGCGTTACAAATATTAGACCAGACTCATTGTTATTGTGGTCAGGTCAGTGTATGTCTGCTCATCAGCCACCCCCCAAAAAAAAAGAAAAAGAAAATAATAATCATAATAATAATAACAATAAATTCAGTGTCATGCTTGTCTATGAATCCATGATTGATATGATGTAAAGAAAGTTTATGATTGGTGATTCCCACATCACATGGATAGTGAAAACAAGGTAGTTATTATTCTAAAGAACTCCTGGTGACACACACTTCTTTATTACCTTTGAAATAAGCCTGACGGTATCACCAGACCAGATTTTGGATATATAGCTACAGAAGATAGGACTCCAGCCTTTTGAAACTACCCCCAAAAAAAACAAAACAAAACAAATATATTGATGCTTGTGCTTTATGCCATTGAAGCATACGAGTCCTGAGTGGAAGTGATGTGGACCATATGGCTTGCTAGAAACGGCCTGCAAAAACAGAAACAAAACAGAAAGAAAGAGGGGAAGAAAGAAAATGAGACTTGCTGCTCTGCATTTTCGATATTAATAAAGTTCAATATAATCGTCGTTTTTGTGGATCAAACACTATGGTAAAGTAAGCTTTTGAAAATATTTACACAGATCTTTTTCACTGAAACCAAGCAAAACATTTAATTGTGCTTTGCTCTACTTTGGACAATGTATATATATATATATATATGACTTAAATCTGTTGATAAGACAGTATCAATCTTACCCTTCTTTTTCTAATATTTAATATGTAACACTAAGAAAGACGCACTCTTCCCATTCTTGAAGAAACAAAGGATCCTTCTTCAGACTTCTATACTCAACACAAGTCCTTAATTTGTCATCTTTGTGGAATAGAATTTATATCCTCCTCCACCAATTAGGAGAGAATAATCAATTAAGCTACTAAACCCATATGAACACACTCAGCATGTTAAAATGCAGATGTGGACAGCCATCTTTCATGTCAGAAGGATAATTTTCAAATTATCCTAGTCAGTGACCATTTGTCCACTAAATGTACTCTATCCTCCCAGATCACTTAGCAATCTCTTTCACTCTCAATCTATGCAGAATAACTCCAACCAAAAATTTCCCCTTCTCTTACCAGCAATAAGTCTAGATAGATAATATTTCATCCATTTCTTGCACCTCTTGCATTTTTGTTCAGCTAAGTGGGTAGTGACGTACGTTTGTTTAATGGTATAATCTACCTACCACATATTACACAGGCTTATGTTTTATTTTGTTCTATATATTGAAGATGCCCAGAGGCAAAAGCTGTTGCATTTATATTTGTGCTTTAAGTTTGTAAAAAGAATAATAGAAAAGGTTTAAAACTATGAACAATCAGGATCTCGTAAGACCACATAAAATCTCAAATTAAAATGCAACCAACAAGCTTCCCTGCTGAGGACAGAATGGAGTAAGTCCTTTCTCTCCATTTGAAGGAAAGAAGAAAGTTATGTGGCTTCATTGAGCTTCTCTCTCTATATATTTGAGCGTGTTAGTACTGTAGATGCCTGCAGCTTGTGTGCTTAACGGCAACATGGTGTACAGTAAGTACTACTAGAGATACCTAAAAAGTAACTGGATCTATTCACGTCTGGGCATGGATCATCACAATTCTTTTGTAAATTCAAATGATTTCTCTACTTATGTCAAGATTCCCCTTGAAATGTTAGTAGATGAACAAAATTAGATAACTAAATCAAGTGCAAAATTTAAAACACACAGCTTATGCAATGATGATAGCAATACTAACAACAATGAATAGTAATATCCATAAGCAATGTCTAGAACTATGGTTTCGAGATAAGTGCAAGGTGATTTTCCCTAAAAGCTATATGCTCTAAATCAGCAATATAATTCAATTTGAAAAGAGATCTATTGCTTGTTTTGCAGCCGTTTAAAGCAGCTGGCTAACATTTGCTTGATAGACTGTGGAAGCATAACAATGCACTGGTTGCTTCTCATTTCAATCTAATATCTTTATATTTTGACATTATCAGCGGGAGAACAAAGCAATGCAGTCATTTTCGGGGATTTATAGGAGTTTAGGATATAAATCAAGTACTTTTTTTTTTTTTCCTTTTCGAGACCACCAAAATGGAAAAAAAATGAACCCGAGTTTCAAGAAGAATTTTTATTTTCTTGAAGTTGAAATGTTTGACTATGTAACCTGTCTGCTGTATATCGTTACACATCACTTCTGCTGCAATTACTTATGCTTTGTAACTGACAAGACTTTCTTCTTTTAGTTCCCAGTGCTGTAACGTTTGGTAAGACAATAGTAAGCTAGAGAGAGAGAGAGAGAGAGAGAGAGAGAGAGAGAGATCTTTTGTCATTCTTCTGAGAAGGTCAGAACTAGGGTTTGGCCTGGAGAGAGAGAGACAAGCTTTTAAGGTTCTTCACTGTGACTTTTTCTCTGTTGGGTAAGCAGAAATGAAATAAAGCAAACCAAACAGATAGAGAGCAGACAGCCACATGCAAAGATATGTGCAGTGCAGTCAAAATAATATATATATAAGTATTAGTGCTTTGATTAAAAAACAGGAATATTAACATAAACATAGCGCGTTTCTTTCTTTTTTTGTTTTTGGGTAGATTTTTATGTATTTGTTACATTTTAGATATGATTAAATATGTCACCCATATTTGTAAAATAATATCAGGTCGAAACATTGCAGGATTCATACTGATCTTCATTTTATCCTGCTTGTGCTTGGTATTATTTCAAACTTAATGAACTGAAAACATATTATTGTATTCACTCGAAAGGAAACATATGAGGGAAGTGCTGCGTGTGAGATTGGAAGAACTGCATGCGCACACTCACAATTCCCACATTAGATCTGGGAACAATCAAACTGCATGAAATAAAAAATAAAATAAAATAAGACATAGAAAAGGAGAACTAGCTAGTGAAATTAAAAAAAAAAAAAAGGGGGAGCAAAGAAAACTACATATCTGGAAGTTGAACTGATCACTGACCTTGAACGAGTCTTTACTCTTTTAAATTCTTAGCTTCACCATGGCTTTCATCCCTTCAACTGAAAAACCAGCAGGCCTCCTCCACATGCATGATTCCAGATTCAGCTTGAATAAAATCCCTTAATTTCTTGGTTTTCTTCAATACCTATACATGTCATCGATCTCTACGATTGTTTAATCATATGCACCAGGTGAATGACATGAAGTGAGTCAAGCCTATTTATCACCCTAAACCAGAAAACTTTATCACCCAAAACCAGAAAACTCTCTCCCAATGCAGTCACTACCCATTAAAATGGAGGCCTTGCTGCAGCACTTCCACCACCACCCCATCCAAACAGATCACCTGAAAAGGAATAGTTAGGCACGTTTCCGCCCAAACTAAACAAAGAAACGCCACTGCCGCTGCCTCCAGCATCACCCACGTGGCCCCCGTCGCCTCCCCCTCCACCACCAGTTACTCCAGAAGTTTGCGATGCAGCCGGCTGGAGCTGCGCAGCTCCAGCTTCCTCGTCCTCATGATCCAATGGTAAGCGTTCGAACACTGCATTTGCAAACGATGCCGCCATCAAAACCACCGGACCTGAAGCAACCAAGGGACCCACCACACTCCCTCCTACTACCTGTCCCTGTCCACCTGACAAGAATATGGACAGCCCACCAGCACCCGGTGGCGCCGGGGGTGGAAGCACCGTCCCCGAAAGTGAAAGTATCTCGAACCGGCCGTGTAGTGTCACCACATGACTTCCAGCAGCAGGAGATGCCCCCGGCTGACGCAGCGTCACGTTTGCAACGGTGCCGCCTCCGCTGAAGACACATACTCCTCTTCCTCTTCGCCTCGCATAATTAGACACGCTCTCCACAATATCGGCACCTGCTGAGACTTCAAGTACGTGGGATCGGAGGGCATTTGGGCTGTCTCGTGTTACAATTATTGGAGGTTTTGGCTTGTTTTTGGACCCAGCAGGGCGACCTCGGGGGCGGCGGCTGGAGGTGGTTGTTGCCCCACCGGAGCCAGCGGCCTCCTGATCTTTCTCGGGTGAGTCAGTGGAATCTGAGGGTTGGGTTGTGGATAAGGGGTGTTGGGGAAAGGATGTAGTTTGCAAGTGCAGCTCCGGTCTGAGTAGCTGGTGAACGTAGCGAGAACTTGGCCCCGGTTCATACCCAGCCATTGCCACATCTATTTTCTCCCACCACTTGTTTGCCAGCTTCTTCTTCTTCTTCTTCTTCTTCTTCGACTCGCACGCAGACCTAAAAAATTGAAGTTCTGACCTGTATGTCTATGATTCAATACCAAGGTAAACCAGATGACCAACAAAGTAACCGCAGACTTTTCTTCTCAATCTTCCGCTGACAAAACTCACAGCTGAGAAATCAAAAATTACCTACAGGAATATCAAGAATCTGAGATCCAAAGCGAATGGCTAGAATATAAGAGTACTTGATAGCTAGTGAGTGATCGGTGAAGACATACTTTCTCCCCCAAGTTGAATGCTCACAGCTTTTTGTTGCAATGAATCTAAGACAAAGATATATTATATCCATGTAAAACGTATAACAAGCCCATAAATCAAAGCCCCAAAAGCTGAAATTCAAGAGACTGTTTTCTTCAAGAGAGCATGGATACTCTACTGCTCATCTGGCTTCTTCGTTAGAGATCGATCGATGAACAGATAAATTAAGCATTAAATATTAGAATTCAAAACCCCCAAAAGAATCCTAAGCTCAGGAATCACGTCTTACCTAGCTAGCTTAGCCATTCCTGATGAATCAATCCTAATATCACAAACCTTATCCAAATGAATATCTTTAGAAGAAACAAAGAATTACTAGTTCGATCAAACTAATTAGAGAGAAGAGTGAGGCAATACTCACTTCGATGTACTGAAGAAAGTGGTTGAGACACTTATCAGTATCACTGAATGGATTTTCCCAAACAAAAGTTGTCACTGTGAGAGCTCTAGCACTTTGTGGGGGAAGGGGCAAAAGGAAAAGAAGATAGGAAAGAAAGAAATGAAAAGAAAAGAAAAGAAAAGAATATGTAACTCTTGAGACAGACGGGCCACCACGCGCTTAAACCACGCTCTCACAAACGCAAGTGATAGAAGTTATTTGATAATGACACGAACACTTGAATGTAGAATTAAAATTTTATTATTGCACTCCGGTCTAGAAAGATCACTAAAATAATTAAAATTATGAATTAAATTGATAGGTATTTTAATTTGAAATGTACAAAAATTCTATCTACCGACTATGGAGAGTCTGTGATGAAAGCAGAGAAACAAAGCAATTATATAGGCAAAGGCCTAACTGGCAAAAAGTTTTGTTTTCGAAACATTAGCATTCTAGGCCAAAAACATTAAAAATACGAAAGACTTATCACATATGTGAATCCATCATGAGTGCGAAAATCAATAATAAACTCTGTGATGCATCCATTTGAAGTTCTTATAATAGAAAATTTATTATAAATGTTAAAATCAATGAGACAATCACACCATTTGATGCTCACATAAAATAATTTTTTAAATAAAATAATACTAAAAAATTAAGCAGTATTTAAAATTACTATATAGCACTAGCAAAAAATTCAAATTTACATTCTAGAGCAAGGTATATATTGCACCTTTCACTTTAATTTGGTAATTAATTTAATCTTGCTTTTTGTGAAGGAAAGCTTTTATATTGGTGAAGATTCATTGGTGAAAAATTAAAAGGACAAAAACCCTCTGAGAAAGGACATTTTACCTAAAAAAAAATCCAAGTTCTATAAATATAAGTTGTGATGAACTCTCCACATGAAATACTGATACAATATTATTAATTAATTAAGACTATGTTCGAATTAGGAAGACGAGACGAACACAACACAAACACGAACCGGCTTTTGATGCAAATTAAGGAGGGTGAATCATCGGGAACGTATTTATATATATGTATATAGGTGCTTGCATGTGGTCGGGTGATGAATGGCGCACGCGTGAGGTACTACAAAGACCTCTTTTCCCCTAAAAGAGGTCCGGTCCGGACGACCTTACTGCATGCCTCCATTCAGTTCCAATCAAAGTAGGCGGCTGATGCATGGCTTGATTGTGATCATCCAAATTGATATATATGGATTTACTACCCATTTGTTACAAATTACTATACTATATACATATAGATATATATTACTTTCACGTCAAGTTCGGAACAATCCGTCTAAATATACAATAGAAGCATTGGTTGAATTGGACATATAACCTCCGACCTTTCTTCTCTCTCTCGACAATTAAAAGACCACTGACTCTCCGAGAAACCTCTCTGCTCTGCGCGGAGGTCTGGGTTTCTGACCATTTTTTTTTAATCCCACATTTGCACGTGCTTATCAGATATCAATTGCGGTCAACAGGTCAGAGCACGTGGAGATTGTCGGGACATCGGAACTTGTCAAACCTTATCTAGAATTCATCCAAATCAATTCAATGTCCTCTGTCTCTCTCTCGTGAGTTTGTTTCGTTCTTTTTTCTAACGGTGGCTGAAAACGCGCCAGTTTTGAGGCAACCCTGTTGAGTTGCGGTCAGATATGACTATTTGCAGTGTTCCAACGTAAAGGACAATCAAGCGGCCCCCCACCCACAAACCACAAATATGGGACGCCAATGAACTTCTTATTGTGTACATGTTAGCATCCACATTCTGAAGGGCATGCAAAGATACCAAATGAGTCGTGCAAGGCAAGTTCCTTTTGGAGAAAAAAAAGGACTCTTATTGAATGGGTACTGGGGCCCAAACCATAAACATGTAGTTGAAAGGAGGCCTTTCATGGCACACCAGGTCAGCATCCAACTCATACCCATGGAACGAGGGGTCCACTCCAACCCATTGGTATATTATATGGTGACCAGAGTTGTGTTTGAATTTTGAATTCTCTTGCCAAAGCTATCAAATCCCAATTCTCGGCAGCCATTTAGTAATTAGTCATCCCCCCACTTGGGGCTACCTATAGCTAAACCTCCCTCGTAATGCGCCACCGCCGGAGAGAGAAGAAAGAAAGCCAATGTATTCGAGCTCCTTTACTTCCGTTCTTCTGTGGATGGTTTCACAACAAATCATTTCAGCTGAAAGGAACAATACAGAGAAAAAGAAGGAAAACAAGAAAAAGAGGGTGCTAGCATCAGCACGTACCCGCCGGCGAGTTATGGTCATTCGTGAGCATAATGCTTTGGTATTAGGTGTCACCTCTAGGACAATTCTTTTCATAAAAGTGAAATTTTGAGGATAATTCTTTTCTTATTTGAAGGACAATAACAACTAGCAGAGAAAGTTCAATATTTGCTCTTTCAGCGTATGAAATAGGGGCCATTCCATCAAAACACCCTTCCCACTCCTCTTATCGTTTCGCATTGCTGTGCTTAAAAAAACAAAACAAAAAAAAGATACAAAAGAAGAAGAAGAAGAACCAGAAAGAAAGAAAGAAGAAATCAATCACTTTTTAAAGCTCATTTGATTCTTCCCATGGCCTGCAGGTCAGATTATTGCTTCTAAAACCTATCCAGTTTACCATTTCCCTCGCTCAACTACGCTAGTCTTTCCATGGGATGGGAGCATCCAAAACTAGCTTAGCTAAGCATAAACTCACTTCCAATCATAAACCAACTCAAATTACTAGCTGGGATTCATAATTACAAGTATCAAATGAAAATTTTCTTCCTTTATTCTTAATTAAAACACTGCATCGGACCCGTTGAAACAAGCCCCCTTGCTGTATTAATTGTGACGTAGGAAATGGCAGTACGTGAACAAACAAACAAACAAAAAAGAAAAGAAAAGAAAAGAAAAGAACAGTGCTTTTATCGACGATATTTAGTAAGCAACGTTTTTAAATCTTTGGGATCATTTCAACTAGATAAATAATTTACAGAATAAAGAAAAATATAAATGTGAAAATCATTTCAATGATTAGGTCAGCTGAGGTTGACAACCATATATATCCCATCCATTTCCTACATGTTCTACGTCGCCTGTACATAAATAATCCAAGGACGGTTTGTGAACTCCTGTAATTTATAGTTTTTAGCCAATCAGATAATCTATTCTGTAACGGATTCCCTATTTCACTTTATTTGATGCCATTTATCAAAATTAACGATCATTTTAAAAAAATGATCTACTTCTAAAAGTAGAAGGGTGATGTCCATATTTACATAATGGGAATCACTTGACAAGCAATATATTAAGTGATAGGTATCAATTCCGTATACCAGAATAGATCACTCTTAAATCCCGATTTCACCCTTCACCGATCGAGCATCCATGCCAGATAGACCAGTTGAACATCTTGAGCGTAGCATTAGGCGCCTCACCAACACATTCTGAGATCCATGACTACAAATCAGTCACCACCCCTTAACTGGTGGCACCATTACGCCCATGATGCATGCAACCGTTATCTAAGAATCATTCAAATCTACACTAGTATATAAAAAGGACTTCACCACTTTCATAGGTACGTATACAGAATTCCTTGCCTTTACTCTGCCCGTATTTCTTTAAACTAGTTGCCTAACTTTTGCATCGAAGTATTCTTGGCAGGCACCATACGGGTGTCCATAGTCCGAAGACGCCTTATCTTCCACCAGATTAGTTCATCTTGGCTTGGAGCAGACCATATAAATCTATTATATCATCAGTTGGCGCCGTTTGAGGGAATGACTTTCTTGTTATTTTCATGGTTTTAACTAGGTCCGACACAACTACACATAGACAAATAACCATAGAGGATCAAAACACAACTAGGATAACAACTTTGGAGCAAAAAGTCGCTAACATGATGACCAGCATGCAATAACTAATCACATAGAATTAGGAGTTACTTTAGAGGGTTCATATTCCTTGACCTGCTCCCCTAAGAGAAAATCAGCAGCCCATAAATCAGCAAACAGATCGGGACAAAATCGAGGCGGTCAACCAAGGAGATAGCGGCCTTGCCAAAACCGAATGAGGTGCACGGTAGGAAAACAGAGCGAGGCTAGAGGAGGAAAATAGCCACGTCGTCTAATCTCAGCTACGACTAGACCCTCAGGCTACAAAGGGCGTCGGAGAGAAGATGGAGAATCCCCCAGCTTGGGATGAGTAGATTAGAGTCATGTAAGCATAAATGGCAGGAGTCCTAGAAGCAGTCAAAATAAAAACTCCCAATGCCGTTGAAAAGCTGGTAAGCCAGACCGACTTGCTGTTCACCAAAGCGGTTATGGAGGAGCCCTTGCCGCTAAAGTTTAAGATACTGACCCTGAAACCTTCGACGGGTCCAAGAACCCCTTGGATCACTTAGAGACGTACATAGCATTGATGCACCTGTAGGCGATGCCTAACGAAATCATGTGTTGTGCTTTCTCGATCACGCTCAAAGGATCGGCTAGGGTGTGGTTTAATAGAATCAAGCTAGGAATGATCGGTACTTTCGTCCAATTGAGTAAGCTTTTCGTCAGTCACTACATAGGCGAACAGAGGCAGAGGAGACCTGTTGCTTATTTGTTGACTGTAAAGTAAGGAAGAGACAAATCCCTTAAAGATTTTGTGACCAATTTCAATCAAAAGACCCTTAATGTTGACAATACAAACGATAAGGTGGCAGTCACCGCCTTCAAGGGTGGCCTCAAAACCCACAAACTCCTCTATTCCCTGGTGAAGGAACCACTGAAGTACATGGCGAAACTTATGCTCAGAGCTTAGAAGCATATAAACACCGAAGATGCCATCAACACTCAGTACGATTGAGACACAGAGACTAGCTTGTGTTTGGATAGTAAAAAGAGGTTGGGAGAAGGGAAGACCAATCGGGAAGCAAAAACCCCAAAGTATTCCAATTCTGGTTCTCGAGTAAAAGGGAATAATGTACGATCAACAAACCTCAATCACAACTTCACCCCTCTCACAGCCTCCCTAGAGCACGTCCTGTACGAGATCAATAATGATCTAGCCCTGAAGTCGCCTGGCAAGTTGAGGACTCCCCCCGCGAAGAGGTCCCAAAAGAAGTATTGTCGTTTCCACTGAGACCATGGCCATGACACTGAAGATTGTTTCGATCTCAAGCAACAGATTAAGAACTTGATTAAAAAAGGGACGCTCGAGAGATATGTTGCTGGTCAGAGACGAAAGCAACAGCCTCGACGAGCAGAGTGGAGAAGTCCTGAATAGGTTCACCAGAATCAACAACCTCTTGGAGAGATCCTAGTGATGGTTGGGTGGTTCGCTGGAGGAGGGGAGTCGTTAACAGCTCGAAAGAAGCATGTTCAGGAGGCGAGGCAGTTGAAGGAGGTGCTGGCGGCCGAACGACCGAACAAGAAGCCCAGAGTGAAATTAGCCACCATCACCTTCACCGAGGATGAGGCAACAACCACATGACGACCCCCTAGTGGTCACCACTATAATCTCCAACTACCGAACCAAGAGGGTCCTAATCGATAATGGTAGCTCAACAGACATCCTGTTCTGGAGGGCATTCGAGCAGATAGAGATCGGCAAAGATAAGATGAAAACTGTCACATCCCCCTTAGTCAGTTGTACGAGGGATCAAATCACGCCCCTTGGCTCTATAACACTTCTAGTAACCCTGAGGACCGCCTCTCTGCAGGGAACCAAGCTAGTTGACTTCCTGGTGGTTGACTGTCCCTCTACTTACAACACAATTATTAGATAAACGGTTCTGAACCAGTTCAAGGTTGTGACATCCACATACCACCTTCAGGGTGAAATTCTCAGCAGAGTAAGGGGTCGGACATGTAAAAAGAGACCAGTTGACGTCAAAGGAGTACTACCTGGCATCATTGAAAGGGGAGATAGATAAAGAGGCATTTGTGGTAAAAGAGCTCGAGGTCAGAGACAAAGAGGAAGTTAGGAGAATAGAGCTTGTGGAGGACCTAAAAAAGGTCATGATCCGGGAACCTGACCAGAACAGAGTGGTCAGCATAGGAACAGCAGCTCCTGATCGACTGAAAGAAGAATTGAATGACTTTCTCAAACAGAATACAGACATTTTTGCTTGGATATGAAGATATGCCAGACATCGACCCTTAAATAGTGGCCCATTACTTGAACATCACAGCTGAGGCCAAACCAGTAAAATATAAGAAGATGAGTTTCAACCCAGAATGCAACGAGGCCATAGTTGAAGAGGTGGACAAACTGCTCGACACCAAGTTCATTCAAGAAGCCCACTAACTGAGCTGGCTGTCCAATGTAGTGATGGTGAAAAAGGCCAAGGAAAAGTGAAGGATGTTCGTCGACTTCACCGACCTCAATAAGGCGTGCCCAAAAAATGGTTTCCCCTACCAACAATCGACGTTTTAGTAGACTCCACAGTAGGGTACAAGATGCTAACATTTATGGATGCCTTCTCGGAGTATAATCAAATTAAAATGGCCGAACAAAACTAAGAGCACACCTCCTTCATCAACGACAGGGGCTTATACAAAGTCATGTCGTTCGATCTGAATAATACGAGAGCGACGTACCAGCAAATGGTGAACAAGATGTTCAAGTCTCAGATCAAGAGAAACGTGAAAGTTTATATGGACAACACACTAGTCATGATTAAACAAACGTCTAACCATATGCAGGACTTAAAGGAAACCTTCTAGACCCTAAGAAGCTACGTCATAAAATTGAACCCTACCAAGTGCACGTTCGGGGTGGCATCTAAAAAGTTCCTCGGCTTCATGGTCACCCATAGAGGTGGAATGGGCAACGCCAATTAGAAACTACTTGGAGAAAGGGTCCCTACCAGCAGATAAAGTTGAAGCAAGAAGGATTCAATATAGGGCCAGCAGATACGCCTTGATAAACAACATTCTGTATAAAAGGGGACACACCATGCCCTGGTTAAGGTGCGCCGGAAAAGTAGAGACAGATTACATCATGAGAGAGGTACACGAAGGGGTCTGCGGCAACCACTCAGGAGGGAGATCTTTGGCTAAGAAGATTCTCAGAGCAGCCTACTACTAGCCCACAATGGAAAAAGACGCCCAAGAGTTTGTAAGAAGATGCGATAAATGCCAAAGATTCTCTAACATCCTAAGACAACCGGCCCAGGAATTAACGTCAATTCAGAGCCCATGGCCTTCTGCCCAGTGGGGGATAGATATAGTGGGCGTTCTGCCTTTGGGGAAAGGCCAAACTAGGTTCGCAGTGATAGCGGTTGATTACTTCACAAAATGGGCGGAAGCCGAGGCTGTCGCCACGATCACTGAGCAGAAGATGAAGAATTTCCTATGGAAAAACATCATATGCAAGTTTGGCATCCCAAAGGTGGTTGTCACAGACAATGGAAAACAGTTCAAAGGCGGTCAGTTCGATCAGATGTGTTCAGACCTCCAGATCAGCCACCACTACTCTTCTCCGGAGCATCCCCAAGCCAATGGCCAGGTTGAAGTCACCAACCGGACCCTATTCAAAAGCATCAAAACAAAGCTGGAGCATGCAAAGAGTTTATGGGCGGAGGAGCTTCCCAATATCTCATGGGCCTACAGAACAACAGAAAGAGTCGCAATAGGACACACCCCCTTCTCTCTGACTTTTGGATCTGAGGCGGTCATCCCGGTAGAGATAGGCCTTCATAGCCCTAGGGTTGAACATTTCGAAGCAGAGGCCAACACTGAGGCCCTAGAAGTAAGCCTAGACCTACTTGAAGAGAAAAGGATGCAGGCAGCTATGGAGGTGGTTGTTTATCAACAAAGGATGCGCAGGTACCACAATGCCAGAGTAAAACCTAAGGCGTTCAAAGCTGGAGATTTGGTTCTCAAGAGGGTCAATCAGTCTACTAGAAGGCCCAGGCGATGGCAAACTCGGGCCAAATTGGGAAGGGCCATACATTGTGAAGGGGTTCTCGAGGAAAGGAACCTACTGGCTAACCGAAGGTGATGGCAAAGAGCTTCCTAACCCTTGGCATGTCGAACACCTGAGAAAATACTATGTTTAATGTAATCAGCACTATTTAATGAAAAGTATGTTGCCCAAGGACTCCCCAAAACAACTGTCGCCCAGAATTATTGGAGCCCAACTGGTCAGTCCTGACAGAACAAGCTGAAAGGCCACAAGGCTAATAGGCCCAACTGGTCAGTCCTCTAGACTAACCAGCCAAGCCGGAAGGCCACAAGGCTAATAAGCCAAACTGGTCAGTCCCCTAGATTGACCAGCCAAGCCAAAAGGCCACAAGGCTAATAAGCCCAACCGATCAGTCCCCTAGACTAACCAGCCAAGCCAAAAGGCCACAAGGCTAACAAGCCCAACTGTTCAGTCCCCTAGACTGACCAGCCAAGCCGAAAGGCCACAAGGCTAATAAGCCCAACTGGTCAATCCCCTAGACCGAGAAGTCCAACTGGTCAGTCCCGTGGACTAACCAAACTAGCCGAAAGGCCACAGGTCCGGTAAATTCAACTGGTCAATCCCCTAGACCGACCCGGCGGGCCAACAGGCCAAAATGCTAAGCCCATCTGGTCGGCCCCATAGGCTGGCCAGGTAAGCCGCAAGGCCATGAGTCTACAGACAACTGGTCAATCCCTCTATTGACTAGACCGGCCCAATGGAGCCAAGTTTGCCAACCCATGCTGGTCAGTCTAGGGACTGACCGTGATAGCAGTAGAGCGGTTTGGCCCAACCTGCCATTCAACAAGACTGGCCAACCAACTTAATGGCACCCAAATCACCAAGCCTAATTAACCAGATTGCCCAAATTGACCAGTTCAGTGAGACCCTTTAGGGCTAGTTAATTCATGCCAACGGTTGATCACAAGCATTTAAACACCAAAATACAGCCGATAAAGGTAAACTTTCCGTTCATTCAAAAGAAGCATTCAAACACAATAATACAGCCGATGAAGGTAAACTTTCCATTCATTCAAAAGAAGATTGCGATTACAATAAAAAAAAGGGAAAAAGTTGATTGCTATTCCAAAGAGATCAAGACTGGGCGTCGTCCTCAACCTCAGCAGCGGGAGTCTGGTCTTCCTCGACAGGGGCCTGAGAAACGGTATCATTAGCTGGCCTCAGAGCATAGAAGTCTAGGTCAGGAAACAGCTTCTTCGCTGCAACCTTAGCATCAACGAAGCCTTCCATGTATACTTCGTTGACCTCCTCCTGGAAGGAAGCCCCGGCTTTGAACTCCTCCACAGCCGCCTCTCGGGCACGCTTAAGATCCCCCTCAAGTTCAGTCACCCTTGATGTCAGGGAATTCTTAACAGCCTCGAAGGTTTGCGCGTCAAAAGTCAACGCAACGACCCTCTTCTTCAGGTCTGCCGACTCATCCAGTAGGGCGGTCTTCTCTGCCTCAGCCACTGACTTGGCCTCTTCAGCATCCTTGACCTTTTTCTCCAGACCACTGATGGTCTCGATCAAGGACTCGATGACTTGGCCCTTCTTTGCGCTCTCGCTCGTCCTCGCCTTCAAACGAGTGGACAGGCAGAGGGCCTTGACGTGGAGCTGCAAGAGAAGAACCACAGATTAGCAAAAAAAAAAAAAAAAAAAAGAGAACTCTTCGCCTACCTTAAGGGCATCATGGTTCATGCTCTTCATCAGCTGGCCATTAGATCAGTCAACAATGGGGCTTACATCGTCCAGGCTGATAAACTTTTGCATCCGCTCCCAGGCAGCTTGGACGTCCTCCACTATCAAAGGCTCGCTTTGTTGGCCAGAAGGGGACTGAACTGGAGTCCCTGCAACATCGGGGGCCTGTGTAGTAACCACAGGTCTGGAGGTCTGGCCAAGCGTCTGACCAGAGGAGATGGCCCCTCCCCTTGCAGGGGCGTCCCCTTGAGCCCTGTTAGCTTGAGGCTCGTTCACCCTCCCCGCTGGGGCTGGGCATAGGCGCTTGCTTGGCCTCTTTCCGGCTGTCTTCGCTCTTTCCATCTCCTCGAACTTCTTTTTCGCTGCGGAACCCATGTTCCTCTTGTTAAAACCCATGTTGTATACTTGTCCTGCAAAACAGAGCTGGAATTTAGTACCCTTGCCTAAAGAAGGCGGAAACAAGAAAATAGACCAGACTTACTCCTCTCAGTGCGAAGGTCTTCGACGGAAGGGTCTGGACCTAAAAGATAGTCTACCAAACTCTCACCAGATATTAGGGGTGCCCAAAGCTTGACCGGGTGTTCCCTTACCCTCGCTACCCAGGCCTTCCTTGACTCGTCCTCCATCACGGGAAGGCGTGCTGAGCAAAGAGCAGGTATAACGATGGTCAGACCACTATCTTAAACAGACCCAAGTACGAGCACAGAAGAGCTTACCCTTCCTACCTGGTCTTCTCTATTGCCTAGGTATGCGTGGGTTCTGGTCAGTAACATCCTCCCAATGGGCGATCTCCATGCCTTCGCCATAAACGAAGAAGTATTTCTCCTTTCAACGCTTGTGGGAGACCGGGAGGCCGGTGATCATAGGGGCCTGACCATCCCGAGTTGAGAAGTAGTACCAGCCCGGGCTCTCACTCTCAGTGATCTTGTAACAGTAGAAGAAGTCTTCGGGGGTCAGGACCTCTTCCCTATTGGTGGCGGCCTGCCACAGGGCCACGCAGGCCACTAGTATGCGCCACGAATTGGGCATGAGCTGTCCAGGTGCTAACCCGGCTCTGCTCAGGACTCCTCTAATGGGAGGGCCAATTGGAACCCTTAGCCCACCCGTCAAAGCACTCTCATACACTGTGACTTCACCAGGGCGGGGAAGACACGCCCTGTCCCCCTCCTCCGGGACTCTATAGCTCATGGAGGCCTGAAATTGGTAAGTGGACCAGAGCTTTCTTACTTTGGCCCCGTCTAGAATAGAGACTAGGTGCTTAGCCTCGTGTCTACAGTTTGCATTAGCGGGTAACCCCTCTCTCGCGGCCTCTGCCCTAGAAGCCCCCTTAAAGGCGTCTACAATGACCATCGGGCTCTTTGCCCTCCTAGGCCTCACCTCTTGAGTAATCTCCTCAAGGTTTGCCCCAGAATAGTTCACCGAGGCATTGGATGCCTCGTCTGGTCTCACCCTATCTAGGTCCATGGAGGCAGTACGCTTAGAGCCGCTCGATAGGTCGATTGGCAGTGGGTTCATGACCCTAGGATCCTCGATCTCTCGAAGAGTCTCAAAAACTGCTCTGGATGCCTCAAGAACACCCCAGTATACCGAATCGACAAAGGGGGGATTACCTACAAACCCTAGGGGATATGAGGCCCTAACCCTCCACTCGTAGTACCAAATAGCCTTCTGCAGGAGCTAAAATATAAACACTGACACTACGTACCTTGATGGGTATGAAGGTAAGAGGTAATTTTGGAACCTCTCCGAACAACCAACAACGATGAAAAGAACAGCGAAAGGAGGGAGATAACAAGCACAGTCGTATGATTGGGAAGAAATATGCAGAATATGGGGCTCTTTTTGGCGAACCGCCAAGGTTTTATAAGCCCCCTCTATTCGAAATCAACGGTGTAGATCGGCCCAAAGCTCTCAAATCGAACGGGTAGTGTGATTGACGTCCAATCAGTATACGGGGCCAACCACATGAGGCCACGTGGCAGAAAGGCCAATGGTCATGTCGATTCACCTGGCACAGTAATCATAACGGCTATGCTGCGCCATAAATGTGCCTGTTCGACGGCACTCAGTGACTCTTCGAAATTCCCATGGGCAGACCTTTGGAATTCCCATAGGCTGACCTGGGCTGCCTAGGGAATTGGGGGCATCTGATAATGCAAATGACACAAGTATAGCTGGTCGGTCCCCTTGGTGGGTAGACCAGACCAGCTCAGTTCACATATCCAGTTCAGGCCCCCTCCCTCCTAGGTCAGGTCTATTGACAGGAAGAACGGTAGAGCTCGAGCGATACACTAGATGGCGGCATGAAAACACTCCGAGATTCTCGCCTGGTAATTAGCCCTCACGATCTCATGACTTGAACTGTTCCCCCGTGAGCGGGGGCATGGTCCGTGGAGCCTAAAATCAAGGCACGATATATCCTCACGAAGTGGGAGGCATGACTGGGGGCACGGTTAGCTGACTCACGAAGGTGCCCACGATTCAAGCCAACACTCCTATAAAGAGGACAGTCCTCACCTCCAAGAAGGTATGATTCTACACCACCCTAAATACTGTAATTCTGTTCATTCTTCCCCCAGCCTAACTTTGGCATCGGAGTGTCGTTGGCAGGCAACACACCAGTGTTCCAGACAAGGGGATTCATCACTCCAACAAGCTGCACCAGGAGTTGGGAAAGACGTACCAGTTCATCACTTCATCATCTACTATCCAGTATTACTCAAAAATAATTTTGATTTCTTTCGCTTCATCTTGATTTTCCTTTTGTATTTTTTCTTCAAATAAAAATCATTTTAGGGTATTCATTGATCAGGATAGGGATTTCTTGGTTGGTTTGTTCATGCATCGAGGATGGAGCAAAGTTCTCGATCGCTCAGTGGGGTGGGGTTGCAAGGGGGTTCCTATTTTATACCTTGCCATTCCTATTTATTTTGCATGGTGTATTTGATGAGTAACTTTTCAGCCTGAAACAGAAAGAAAATGAACTTCATGGCCCAGCTTGGTTGGACTTTCAACCTGGAAAGGCCTAACATGAGTCCAAAGATTGGGTTTCTAATGCTTGTCCGCACTTCGTATAGGCTCAGGAGTTCAGTTATGGGGTTGGCCTCCTGCATACTCTGGTCGACTCTTCCTATATACATATATAGGCCCAACAGGCGGAAGATTGGGCAGTCAATTACCAGAGAAGCAACAGTTTTCCAATGAACATGAAAAGTTCTGTTCCTTGAATGCATTCGATCTAACGAGTCTCCTAACAATTTAAGGTTGTTTTTTCAATTCTAAATTCATCCACTGTTCAATATATATATATATATATATATGAAGTTTGCACACAGCTAAGAAGCTGAAATAATGGTCTATCTTTCTCCATTTTATAGTTTTCATTGGTAATATCATGTGTTAAATTCAGAAGCAAAAAAAATAGAATCCTGGCCCTCTATCCCCAATCCCACTAAACAATTATTACTCTTTAAGTTGCAAGCTGTGAGCTGTGACACAGTCACGACTCCAAAGACTAATTCTAAACTTAAATTTTCAATACTTCAAACAATTAAAAAATGTGTTGAAATACTGAAAATGACATCTTCTTGCACCTATTCGTTTTTTCAGTGTTTAGATATGAAAGCTCCAATCACATGGGTGGGAAGGGACGTTGTGGGGAGGAGGCTTGGTCAAAGGCACATGAATGAGAACTGTTTGTTTGAGCTGGACAGGACAAAGCAGAAAAGATTTAGACTTAGCTAGCTGGGTTTCTCCCTTCATATTACTAATTGCAAGGAAGGCTCCTGCAACATTCCAACACCATGTAATCCTAATTTTATTATTTATTTTCTTTGTTTATTTTTGTCTCCTTTCTCTATTGCAAATAGCAATCAATTGATTGTTACAAGACGCTGATATTTTTAAAAATAAATTTTATTCTTGAAAGTGATTGTGAAATGGAAACAAAACATTGATTACCTGAGTTATGAGGTTTAATCGGTTGAAAATAATGCATTCAAGCGTGCAAAGTATGTTAAAGCAGGCTTTTGAGCAACATTGAGACAATTATGACGCGAAGCAGAACACGATTGAGCAACACTGCATCAATGTGCAGTATTTGTATATTGAGATGCCTTGGCTACCATTTGACCTTCAATGCACAAACTGTTCCGAGACTAGCACAGGGCGGATATCCCTATTCAAGCCACCAAATTATACATATATATCTCGCATCTAGTAGCATTGAGCAAGTCCAACATAGTATCAAATAACATGTGTTAGTTCGTTCTGATACAGAAACCAAAACTAATAGGGCAACCAGGTACAACCACCCAATTGAAGAAGTTGGATGCTAGAACCAAACAAAAATACTGCGTTCTTGAAATTCAAATTCTGAGCCTGTGTACAAAAAAATAAGAGAATGAACAACAATTGAGCCAGGACTGGAACCCTATGGACCACTAGGACAAATAATGATAGCAACAACTGAAAACAAACGAGGGAGGACAAGTTTTCCAAATACACAATTGGGACACTACACAAGCCAGATATTTTGGGGCTCCAACGGTGCACAAGTCACTGGAGGATGCTGTCATGCTCAGAGAGAGAGAGAGAGAGAGAGCATAGTACAACCAGTCACGTTGGCCTCATGTCTTCTCACATCACATGGATTGCCAACTTTACAGCTATGGCAAGAGGCGATCTCACATGGGTATTGTTTACTTTTCTCCTCCCTAATTTTGCCTTCTCAGCCCCTTCGAATGTTTTCTCTCTATTTCTTTCTTTGAGTAACTTGCTGGGACTTTCTTCTTTACTCTAAAGAGGCAATTTTGGAGACATCTCTGCTTGATCTGTTGTATCTCATGTGGCTCTTGACAAGCTGCCCGGCTGCAATCGCAGACATCAAGGAGAGTTCCCCTGCCAAAACTGAACCAGCAATTATGGTGGCCAAAAGCCTGGAGTTCGATCCTGGGGACTCTTTGCTTGCACCCTTCACACCAAGGAGATCCAGGCATGCCGACTGAGATGCAAGTTGAGTCCCACCTCCAACTGTACCGACCTAGAACAAACATAAAATAACAAGCTACGAGGTTATAGTTAATGATTTAAGAAACTCAAACAGTAATATAGTTCCTATTACTTCTAGTTCCTTTGAGCTTAAAAAAAAAACATGCAGAATTAATGCTTCACACTTAGTTGCAAAATGAAGTGATAGTTTAGCAGACAAGAATTCTAGCTGATGTATAGAGCACTAGCCAGACTCTAACAGAAAGGCAAGCAGCCTTAAAGGGTCCCCATATGAAACAATAGAGAAACCAAAAATCACCCATCTTTGATCACAAACTTGTAGCAATCATGAATCATCAAGAATGGGGAAGACCATATGGAATGTCAAATCACCTCAATGGAAGGCATGGTCACTGAAATGTGAAGATCCTTCCCGTCATTGATGGCTTCCATCATAGTTATGCAGTGGGAACTCTCGATATTTTGTGCTGGATCCTGCCCAGTGGCTATAAAAATTGCAGAGACTATATTCGCAGCATGGGCATTGAAACCACCAAGAGCACCAGCAACAGCAGATCCAGCAAGATTCTTAAGCAAGTTAAGCTCTATGAGTGCAGATACAGTCGTTTTCAAAACCTTTCTAACTATCTCTTCAGTGATAATTGCCTCGCAAACAACCGACTTTCCACGCCCTTCAATCCAATTAACTGCAGCTGGCTTCTTGTCTGAACAAAAGTTCCCTGGGCAATCAAGAAACACATTATAGATCAATAACACAATGCATAAGACATTACAAATGAAAATTTCAAAGAAGACTCGCATATGTCTGCACTTCGAGAGAAATGGAAAGCCAGTATAATGGCTTTAGGCATTATTACTAATGATACAAGTGCTTTAAAGATTAAGATTAACTACATTGGATCCAAATGAAAGTTAAATCCAAAAAATATTGTGAAGTATTTGAAGGAACTCCTTAACAAACTGAATAATCCAAACAATAAAAATGTGTTGATAATCAATGTGGAAGAGAAAACATAGCAGTGACAAGTTCACCTTAACAATGATGGACACCAATGATTATGAAGATACATTTACAATCAAAGAATCACAAAGCACCAAAACTAGACAAAGGAAAAACATTAGCAATATTATTGCAGACCCAAAACAGATTTGTTACTAGCCTCAAATTTTCAGCAACAGTAAGCAGAGAGAGAGAGAGAGAGAGAGAGAGAGAGATTACCGGAGATGCCTATTACATCCATCTCTGGAAAATCATTTTGAAGGAAATCCAAAACATTTTGAACACCTTTGGACACCATGTTCATCCCCATTGCGTCGCCTGTGCTGCAGCTAAATCTCATGTAGAGATTTTTCCCTGCAATAGAGCATTGTATACCTTGGAGCCTTGCAAATCTGCTCGATCTGCAACCAAAGATCACATTACTGTAAACTGAAAACCCAGAAACCATTCGAGAAAATGCTGAATCACCAGAGCCAGTAACTAAAGAGTACATTGTTGTGTAAAAAAATAAAATAAAAGAAAGCCATCAACATCAAATCATATCAAATTTCAAAATGAAAACAAATAAAACAGTAGTGAAGAAAAGAGAAACCAATGGACTTTATAAAAATAAATCAAGGCATCAATCAAAATCTTGTAATTCTGACATACAATCAGAAGAGAACAAAGCCTAGATCAGACTGTCACCACATTCAACATTAGCGCTATCTGGACATGACTGGGGCCTAAATGATGTAAAAGTACTACCAAATTCGTATCTTGCACCTTTCTGAACCAAATTCTCAAAAGTTATTTTTCTAAACTACATTCACTCCTTTCGTGGCAATTTTGAAAAATATTGAGCGTCAAACATGCAGTCGAACCACTAAAAAGCTGTGAAAATAGCTATCAACGTCATCGCATTTTCAAAAAGCCAAATACAAAGAAAAAGCTAACCTTTGTAGCATTTGATACCGACAACTCAAGAGAAGCATTAACATATCAATCTGTAAATATGATTTTACATAAATGAATGAGGATGATGCAAATCTCAATTCAGGGTACAATTGAATGCTAAAAGAGACTTACTTGTTAAAAACCACAGACAATGTATCAAAATTAAGAGGATCTTCCAAGAAGAACTTTAACTCTGAAGCTCTCTTTGCTGTTGGAAACCTGACAACAGGCGCTCTTGTCATTCCATCTTTCAAAATAATGCCTGTGGCACCACCAGAAACATATATCGCCTTGCAACCTCGGTTCGTACTCGCAACCAAACATCCCTCAGTCGTCGCCATCGGCACCGAGTACTCGCACCCGTTCAGCAACAATGGCCCTGCAATCCCCACCGGAATTTGCACATAACCGACTGGCATTTCACAGCACTGTCCCAAAATCGACTCGTAATCTAATCCCTCCAACGGCAACCCGTCAAGGGACCTCCCTGTTAGCCTCTGTACCGCCTCACGTCGAATTGAGGCTGCACGATAGCAGTCGCGGAGTTTTGACTCGAGTGAGTACGACGGAATCGTACCGGAAACAACAGATCTTACAATTTCCTCGTCCTCTTCCGATGGAAGCACTGGCGGTGGATCCATTAGTTTTGGCACAGGAGCAATGGAAGGAGGGACGGCGCAATCAAGGGCGGCAGGGCAAGGTACGAGGCGGCTATCGTCTTCGAGGATGAAGCGGTCGGCATCGACGTCCCAGGCATCGTGAGACGCACGCGCGATGAAGGATTGAACGAAATCAATGCCGAAGAAGCCCAACAAGTAGATGAAGGAAGCGATGAGGGAGATGATGGCGGCGAGTTCGGAGAGAGTGACAACGTGGAGTGGCGTGGAAGAACGGATCTTGTCTCTCCAACGGTGGAGGAGGTAGTAGGCGACGGCGAAGAACAGCGTGAAGAAAATGCCGTTGGTGAGGTACAGAGGGAGAGGGAGGGCGTCGGAGGCTTTTGGGGTTGGGGAAGGGGTACGATCAACGGACGAGGATGATTTCTTCTGGTGGAGACGGTGTTGGTAGGGGTGGAGATGGTGATGGTGGCTTTCGGCGACTGTGGTCGAGGAACCGGGAGGTTTAGGGTTTCTCCGGCGGTCCATTCGGACATTCCGGAGGAAACAAAATGGGGAGTCAAGAAAGAGGAGGAAGAGCAGAGGGGGCGAGAGGTTTTTTTGAGAAGCAGGTGTTGGTTAGTCTGTACTATTAATAAAAGTAGTTATTTTTTCAAAAGCGCATCGGATGACTCATGAGCGAAAATTACGGGACTTTTGGAGTGTAGGTTTCGTATTATTATTATCACTGAGTTGTTTTTTTCCTATAGGGTAGCGTGGAGCCTGGAGGGGTGGAGGTGTGTCAATGTGACTCGTGGTGTTGTGTGTAGTCAAGTGATGTGCTGGCACGGGGTCAGGTGCAGCATCATATCGCACTGTTATTCTCATCCATAGATCGTGAGGCGCCGTGCCGTGCGAGTGGTTGGTGGCTTGGTGCACCTGAGTCCAGTGCCAACTTGTGCTCGTCACATGTGCATGTACTTTCTTTGGGTACATGATGTGTCGAAGTTGAGGCACAGCAAGGAAAAAAAATTTTTATGCGGTGAAATAGTATCGAGTATTTAATGATAATTTTTATTAAATTATGTGATGTGTAAATATATTAGTAATTTAAAATTTTAAAATAATAAAAAAATTTTAAAAAAAATATTACTGAGCAAAATTTGATAAAATATTTTTAAAAAAATTTTCAACTAATTTATAAATTTAAATTATCAATGTATTCACAAATTACAGTCAATACTAACTAACCATTAAATTATTTTTCATATAATAACAAGATAATGAGGGAAACATAACATTCAAATGTGAGAAATTCTTCAAATTTCATGGTCGAACCCCATTATTAAGCCGTACGTTTCGTATAAGTCATATATGCTGTTTTCAAATATTCCATTTCAGAATTGTCAGATCATGAGTGAGATTAGTTTCAAATACTTCCGATATACAAAGAGAACTCAATGTTATGCATGCATGTGTCAGTAACATGGAAAAGCTACCAGCTCATTCCTAGTATCAATTAGAGTTGGTATGACATTTGAACGGGGTACTACAATTCTTGTTGCTTAAAAAGATAACACAAAAAATACCATGGTTACAACCTTTAACACCATATTTCCTTTGACACAAGCAAAATGGGTTACACAATTTTATTAACGGACCCAACCCCTAATCTCTAGTGAGTGAAAAGGAAAAAGTTTGGTGTGTCAAAGGTGCACATAAAGTATGGAAAAAACTCAAGAATTGTACCAACCCAACTCTCATGAGCCATTTGGTTCAAGGTTTTAAATGGTTAAACCGATAAATTCTATTCAATTATTGAGTTAGCAATCTTAGGACCCGATTTGAACTAAAAATTGACTCAAGGTCCAATTTATATAACTAATACAATTATGTATGTCTTCAATTATAATTTCTTGTATTTGAATACTATTATTTGTTATATATATTTAAACATTTTCAGAAATTAAGTATACATAAGTGAGTTTATTTTTTAAATGAACAAATCAAATTTTATTCAAAATAGATAAGTCAATCCAAACCAACCAAACCAGAAAACAAACCACGAATCCATCTAATCTAACCCGAAACAACTTGGGTCAGTTCGTCCCATATGATGATCTGTTGAATTTTGGGTTTAAAAATTTTGAACAGTCCCTAGTGTAAATTAAATTTGAGATGGACCAGATTCTGCCCGACTTATACACGCCCAGGGCTACTTGGGTGTACCGAGAGAAGCGATATCAACAATCCACATAGATAGCTGCATGTCTGCTTAAAAAGAGAAACTACATGGATAGCTGCTGCATTGTGCATACGATGTAAACAAGGGTAAGAGAGGTTGGCACCTTTAGGCTTTTGGCTTTCGGTCAAGAGAATCTTCAATCCATATTCATTTATTCAAAAATTTAAAAAAATGAAAGGGGCCTTCATCTACAACCTTTAAATTTGACTCTAAAAAATTTTGAAAACTACTTTATTTCATTATTTATGTGAGTCCAAAATACTAATTATGTAGGACTCTTATACTAATAATTATTTTAAGCCTAAATAATGCATTCTTTACTATTTAAATATTATTTTAATAAAATTTTAATTTAATCTTTCAATTAATACAATTTTTTTTATTTTATTAAATATTTATTTAATTTGAAAATTTTTTATATTAGAATAAATAAATTATTTATATTATACTTTAATTTTTTTTAATGTATTTTATTAGTTTTTAATGGGTTTTTGATTTTTTTTTAAAATTTTTAATGTAATTTAATTTGTAATTTCATAAGTAGATCATTTGGTTCAAAAAATATTAAATAATTCAATTTTAATTAAATATGTGGTAAATAATTATAATTTAGATTAAAATATAATAATAAATAATTACATTTTGAATAAAATAAAGAGTTCATTACAAACACACCCCTTATTATGACTCAATATCACTATGTCCCCTAAACTTTAAAACGTAACAAGTTGACCGCCTAAACTACCAACTTGTATTAATTAACTCTTTCTGTTATCAATATATTAGCAATCAGTTAGGATAGTAAATGAAAAATTATTATGTAACTTTCATATGTTTACAAAAGTTTATTTTAAACCTTCATTATATTATCTTTTTATAATAATTGTCTAATTACTAAAATACCCTTTTTTTTTTTGTCTCTATATCTCCATGTTCATTTTAAATGATATTTTAGTCATTAGATAATTGTCATAATAAGAAAATATCAATTTTAGTCCCCTTATTTTGTGCCTATATTTACATGTCATTTCAAAAGATATTTCAATCTTTAAATAATTGTTTTAACAAGAGAGGATCAATTTAAATACATATTATATTTTTGCTAACATCTACAAGTCATATAATATATATATATATATATTTTTATCTATTTTACTAACAGATTGTTAACAGAAGGAGTTGATTGATACAAATTAATAGTATAGAGATTAATTTGTTACGTTTTAGAGTCTAAAAAGACAAAGTGATAATGAGTCATAGTTCATAAAGTGTTGTAATTAATCTTAAAATGAAAGCACAATATATAATTTTTTACTTTTTTTTACATAAAAAAATAGTGATTTGAATAATAAATAGTAAAAATAAAAGTGGAGAAAGTTGAAATAATAATGTGAAAAAATGAGATCTATAAATTTTAAATTTAAAACAAAATACCAAAATAAAAATAAATTTAAAGCCTTTGTGTTAGAATGCTCTAATCGGCTGCTCAACCTGCGCCAAGTAATGCCAAGGTCTATATGACTGATTAGCAAATAAAGTATCGAAGCATTTCTCCGAAGCGAGTTAAGATGTGAACAAACAGTTTTGCCCTTTAAATATTTGTCTTCTTGTCGCTATGCAGGCCAGGGAAGAAGCATGACTAAGGTTTCACATGCCTTCTTTCGATCAAATTGGTGGGACAGAGAGCAGAGATGAGGGAGATTGAGGAGAAACAAAGGGTGTGCGTAACAGGTGCAGGAGGGTACGCGGCATCGTGGGTCGTGAAGTTTCGACTCTCAAAGGGTTATATAGTTCTTGGAACTGTTAGAGACCCCTGTGCGTATTATATTCTCTCTCCTCTCTTTTGTATGACCTTTTTCTTCTTCTTCTTTTTTTCTTAATTCATTTTCTAGAACTTTGGTTCCTGTTTTGTTGATTCAAAGTGCTAGAGGATCATTGATCAATTCTTTGTTTTTTTAGTTCAAGAAATATGTCCGAAATTCCCAAAGCTAGAAGTGTCTAATGCAACGGGTGCTTGCTTGATCATTTTGACACAATCCTCTTTATCCTTTTTTTTTCTTGGAATTTATTTTTTTTCATGAGAACTTGACTTCTTGGAATTTATTTGCTTATCTTAAGCAGAATTTCTTCTGCTTGCTTGTATTTCTATTTTTATTTAACACAGTAATTATGCATATGTGATGCTATGGCTGATATTATTGGTTCTAGTTTTGGATTGGAGATGCGTGCAGCAAACACCTGAGTCTTGTAAAACTCACCAGAAGCTTTGAATAATTTTAAGTAATTAATATAAATGGATAGAAGAGGTGCAAATATGTTATTTTATTTCCTCTCCTTTTATTGAATTTGATGCCAGAATAGGCAATGAAATTTTATCTTCAACGCTTTTGCTCTGCTTTTGGTGTCTTCAACTTGCACTGTAACAGGAAACTAAGTGTCTTCAGGTGATGAAAAAAAGAATGGTCATTTGAAGAAACTCGAAAATGCTTCAGAGAATCTACAGCTCTTTAAGACAGACTTGCTGGACTATGAAGGTCTCTGTGCTGCCATTGTCGGGTGCGCCGGGGTTTTCCATGTTGCCTTTCCAGTTCCCCCTCACAGTGTGTCTAGTCCTGAGGTAAGATTTTGACTCGCCATTTCACCAGCAATTTGTTTCCATTTGGACTTGAATTCAACTCCCGTTTCTCCTCTACAAGGGGAGTTACAAACCTTAATTAGTCCAATCATTAAAAAGCAAGCTAGCAAGCTTCATTCCCTATATGCTACCGTATTTGCTGTAACCTTTACTTAACTATATCAGTGCATGGGGAATGGGGCGCAGGTAGAACTGCTAGAACCGGCTATAACAGGAACCCGCAATGTACTAAATGCATGTTTGAAGGCCAAAGTGAAGAAGGTTGTGGTCGTGTCATCTGTTGCTGCTGTTATGCTGAACCCTACCTGGCCCAAGAACCAGGCCATGGACGAGAATTGTTGGAGCGATGGGGAATATTGCAAATCAATTGAGGCATCAAGATTTGAAGGAATTTTTCCAAGTAGGTATTCCCTCCCTAATTAGCCAAACTATTAGGCCGGGCCCGGATGTTTAAACCTGGGGAGTCACCAACCATCTTGCACATTAATATGTTTGAGATGTCTTTTTGGTTGGATGTTTTAACTCCTTTTTCATGTGAATATCAGATGTGGTATAGCCTCGGGAAAGCTAGAGCAGAAAGTGAGGCTGTGGAGTTTGGAAGGAGAAATGAACTCAACATTGTAACAGTTTGTCCATCCATTATCATCGGGCCAATGCTGCAATCCACAATAAATGCTAGTAGCTTACTTCTCCTACATTATTTGAAAGGTTTCTACTCATACTATAAATAACTATTTGATTTCTTTTAATTATTGTAGTCACGACTCACTGGTGATAGTCCACCATATGTAGTAGAATATTGACCCTGTTTAATTGGAAGTGCCTGAAATACAGGGGAGTCGTTGTACCAAAAAGAATAAAATTCAATTCTTGAAAATAATAGATGATCTAGATACATTGTGATTTTTGAGTGACAATTGCTGCAAAGGTGTCTTGGGTTTCAAATTCTGCTAATATATATGTTGATAAGCGGCAATGTTGGAAATGAGGGTTTGTTGATTACTACATTATTCTCGAGGTACACATCTTTTGTGAACTAACATATGAATCAGGGTGGAAACTAGCTGATGGAAGCGATACAGTGGATAATCAAGATCGTCCAGTGGTAGATGTGCGGGATCTGGCTGAAGCGCTTCTCCTGGTGTACGAAAAGCCTGAGGCAGAGGGAAGACACATATGTTCGTCATACGTGACTCGGGCACAGGTTTTGGTGGAAAAGCTGAAAGCAATGTATCCTAACTACAATTACCCCAGAAAGTAAGTCTAATCATTACGTTACAGAGATCAAATCCTAAGGAGTCCAACAGCAGGAATGTTGAAAATAAAATAATGACATTGCCTTGCCGCGGAATATTATTTTCCATGTTTTATCAGTAGAAGCCATTAATCCGCAGTGGTCCTTTTAAAATGTATATTACCCTCACGGGACAGGTTTTTCAATCCATTTGTCAGCAGTCCTCTAGTTGGCAGTGACGGATTTGAACTCTGGGTGCCCATTTGCATCATTAGCACTATTTTATCACTATGCAACTCAGTTTATATATATATATATACTCATTGCAGTTTTACTGAGGTGAAGGAGGATACGAAGTTGAGTTCCGAGAAGTTGCAGAATTTGGGATGGAAGTATCGGCCATTAGAAGAGACTATTGTTGATTCCGTGAAGAGTTATGAAGAAAGTGGCCTACTGGATAAAGACTTGCTAGCTAGCTAGCCTGGCCTACAGGTTCTGCCGGGGAGTTCATATATTTGTACATCTACATATCATGACCTTGGCTTAGTCAATCACTTATGCTGCTGGTGGATGCCTTCGGTGTTCCTATATATCTGTAGTCAATAATATAAGGTAGTCCACTCTGGTCTATATATATGTATATATATGCTGTGTTTTTATCCTACTGTAAGGTGTTATTCTGTTGAAGCATCTTTTAATTACAGTACTGGTCTCTTGTTATACGTATTGAAGTTGTGGGGGATTAAAGAAGAGAACAATTTTACATGCAGCAGTGAAGTTATGTAGTAGATGAATTCTACCACACACCATGGGAAGGAATTGGAACTTTGTGTTAGAATTAGAAAGTTTCATTTTTGTTGGAGAAAAACAAAGAATAAGAGTTTGAAAATGTCGAAATCTGTACTATTTTATGTTGATATATTGCAACTTTGCAAGTGTTGGCTAGCTGCATGATTCTTTGGATCTCATGGCTCTTTTCAAGTTTTTTTTTTGCCTGAAATGCAACCAAAGCAAACCAGAGACAATCAAGCAGTTGAGTTAACATGATTCCTTTGGAGGCTGCATTAATTAACCAGGATTAGTTTTGTTTTCATGGTTTGAACTTCGAAGATGAGTTTCGTCGGGGTACGTACTGCTCAGCCGCATTGTAGCAGTAGTGGCAGTGTGGTCCAAAAATATGTCGTATTTGTGACCCCGTAAGACCTAAACTCCCCCAGCCCTGGCTTTGAAAAAATGGCTCAACTGTTTTGCCTTCAAGGCGCCGACTGTGACTCTTCCGTTATCTTTTCCATTACAAGAGGAAAAAATAAAACTAATCAGACGGGCTCAATTAGCTCACTTGAGCTTGAAACGTGTACGTAAGTATAGTAATTTACGATTAGAAATGTCACCATCCAAAAAACCAAATGGCCAGCTAACATAAGAGTTGAAAACGTTGGATCATAACTTCTGAAAAATGAATGGCTGAAAAAGTACATGGCTAATAGCCTTTTCATGTAAGAAAATAATGATTCATGTCACAACCTCCATCATCCAATTCGAAGGTCCCTTTATATATGAAGGATGTTAGTTTATTTTGTTTGATTGTTGACAACTTCATAGCTAATAGCCTTTGATTATCCCTTCGGCCGACTTTTTTCGTCGTTTTTTTTTATTTGTTATTTAATTTGTATGAATAGATTATAGATATACATTATATATCTCTCCACTTTCACATTACTCATGGCTGAATACATGTATATGCAGTTATCGACCACACGATTTCGGCTCTATCCATTTCAACATCTCATAGAAAGAAGTTTATAATTATATATGCTTCATTGGAATTTCAAAACAAACCAATTGCAGTAACTTTCCCCAGAAATATGACGCAAATTTTAGCTACAGAAGTGAAGTACTCTTAAGACTAATATATTTCTAATTATAAGATTCTCTCTCTCTCTCTCTCTCTCTCTAAGACATCAGCCACACCTACAATCCTACACATATTTTCATTTGTGGTCAAGGCCATTAAGATTCAATGAAGGACACGTCCTCGAATCCGACCAGGTTCAAGTAGGAAGAGATGCAGGAGGGTGAAGAATAGATTAAAAATTCTGAAAAATAAATTAAAAAATATATAAACTAGGGATAAGTTGTACATCAAGACATCCTTGGTTCAAAATTTAAAATCCAACAATAACGAAGGTAAACTGGCAACAAATGACAAATAAAACAAACTCCTTTCAATTTCAAGTTTAGATTTAAATGTCTCATAATACAGATCTAAGTCTAAACAGATTAAGCCAAGTAGGTGAAACAAAGACAACGAACTTTCAAAACAGAAAAACACCTAGTTCCCAGGAGATTGCTTAGTTTTCTATCTTAAAGATCCATAACTCTACTATTAATTTTTACTTCATTTGGTGGGGTAAGTTGATTAATTAGATTGCTTAAAGATAGTTATCAGAACGGATTGAACCGGTCGATTCAACCGAATGTTGAATCGGTCCGATTTAATTAATTTATTAAAAATGCAATTGAATCCGGCGGTTAATATGGATTTTTTTGTTGTTTTGCTACTGATTAAATAAATGCATGTGTTTTCAGAATGAATAAAAATATGTTTTGCAACATATGATCAGAGAGTAGATTGAACTAGATATAAGTCTCAAATTTGTTTTTATTTTTAAAGTGCTTTCGAGGTTGTGGAAACAAAAAGACTGAATGTAACTATGGAGATTGTTTGAGATAGGGAAAAAAAAAGCGGGGGATGGTGTTGTGAGGCCCACATCCTCGCCGTCCAAGCTGTAATCTTTGTTCACGTAATGAGAATTCATGAAGCCCAAAGCCGTTTCCGTACTTCTTGTTTTTCTTTTGATTTTGTTTAGTGCTCCTTTCTGTAGAAAATCATTCATGACTCTTTCTCTCTATCGATCAGAAGAGAAATTATAAGATCATCTCTTTTCGTTTGTTATGTTAGCTTAAGCTCACCAAAGAAGATTCTAAGATATTTCTCTCTCTATCTCTGTCTTTGTCTGCCTGTCTGTCTGTCTTTTGTGTGAAGTTGTATATACTTTTTTTTCCCACATAATCTTTTTGTACGCTCTGTTGCTGTTATACAGCAAATTGCACCACCGACCTCCCCTTTTGACCATCTTCTTTTCCACCTCAATTCTAGGGTTTTCCTTTTTTTTATTTTTCTCTTTTTTGATTTTTTTTTTCAAAAAAAAATTCCTCTTTCTTATGATGATACTTGGGTTTGTAGTCTCTATCACTATGCTAACCGATCTCTTTCTTTCAAATCAGAACTAGCATACTCTGTTATTTCAATTCCATGTAACGATTCTCTCTCTATCTCTCTCCTCAGAATCTAGGGTTTTGTTAGGGTTTTTCTTCAAAGAATGAGGTCGAGTGTTCATTTGATCGACTGTTGTAGTATCACCTGAGTCGCTTCGGATTCATAGTCCGCTTTTTTTTCTCTGCTGAATCTTCCTTCTTTTTGTTGATCTCTTTTGTTTGCGAATCGAGTTCTTTTCTTCTCCTTTTTTTTTGGTTTGCAAACAAAAAAGTCTTATTATTCATGGCGTATCAGCCACCGATTCCCCGCCCAAGCTCAGCATCTGGATCGAGTTCGAGTTCCGGGTTCCAATTCTTGAATTCCCCTTTTGGCGATACGACTTACACCAAGGTCTTTGTCGGAGGCCTCGCTTGGGAGACTCAGAGTGAGACCATGGGCCGCTACTTCGAGCAGTTCGGTGAGATCCTCGAGGCCGTTGTTATCACCGATAAGAACACCGGCCGATCCAAAGGCTACGGTTTTGTGAGTGTTTTCTAATCTCTCTCATTACAGTATCCCACTACAATGGTGAAAATATGATGTTTTTCATTTTACATATAGCTGGGGTTGATGACTGATCTTGGTTTTTTTTATCTGAACAATTCCTTATCTAATTGAATCTTAAAACCTGGTCATATTCCTATGCAGTAATCATTTCATATTCAGACAAACTATGTATGTAAATGAATCTCGTTGTCAATTCATATTCACCATCACTTCATAACACTTTAATTGGCTGAATAATTGAATGTCTTGGTTCTCATTGGTATTTGTATGGAGGGTTTAGGTGACTTTCCGGGACCCTGAATCTGCAAGAAGAGCCTGTGCTGATCCAACACCAATTATTGATGGTAGGCGGGCAAATTGTAATTTGGCTTCCCTTGGACGCCCTCGACCTTCTCTGACTTTTGGTATCATTTCTAATCTGGTTCCCCATTCTTGACATGTACATAAAATGTAGATTCAATTAATCTTATAAGTCTTAATTTAAATGACTGACATCTTCGAGAGTGTTATAAATTCTCGAGTATTTTTGTGCTCAAGCACTTATGGAAGGGTCAAAAACTTTTTGCTGTGGGGCACTAAGATCATAAAGGAAAAACATTAGAAAATATATTTTTTATTTCTTTCCTTTTTCTGTCCAAGCACATTCTCGGGCCTTTTCAGCATATTCCATTGTGCCCTGTAGGATGTGGCTTCTACATTTTGCAAAAACAATGAATGGAGTCATACTTTGTCTATACTTGCTTCTCGATAAAACTACACTCTTCTTCTTCATCCGGAACTATTCTTTGCTTCATTGCCAGCAGTGGTTTAAGTTTAACTAAATTGATGGGACAAGACTCTTGGAATCAGACTGGAAAAGTCAATCCAATTCACACTCATTTCTATTGTGCTCAATTGGTACACAACTCCTATCTGGATTATACTGAAAGAGTATATAGCACATCGGGTTAGTGAAAAATAGTTGTTTACATAACCTTAAGGTTCTTAGCTGTTGTAAAAGGGCTTTCTTGTGTTCAATATCAAAGAAATTATATAATCCTACCCTTTATGTCTATGTTATTGGCATTCTTCTAGTCAAGCTGAAGTGCATTAATGTTCTAATGTCAGTAGCTGTTGATTCTAGGACGTCTTAGATCACCGACACCTTATATTGGAAATGCACCAGCTGCCCGGGGGTCTTACGGTGGAAGTTTCGGTTACCAGCAACCAGTTTCTTACAGCTACCAACAAGGATTTTTGTATCCTCCATACGGGTGAGTTGTGATTTCCAGAGCAAATAGTTCATAATATAATCTAAGACTATGCGATGCAAGGTGCTGGATCCATCATATCCAGAATGGCAGCATGTTCAATGTGCTCTTCTACGGTTCTACCTTGAATATTTTTAAACTTTGAGTCTCCATGGCATTAATAAATTGGAGATTTCCTTCTTCGGCCTTTTGTTTGTGGCTGTCACATTGATATAAATGCTTCATTTGCTTGCTGTAATCACATTCCTCGTTTTGTCGTTTGTTGTACTGTGATAACACTGCAGACAAGTGTGCTTGGAATTGAAAGAAGACTTATATTTTAAGTCAAACCTTTGACCACTTCATTGTTATCAGTGTCGTAATCTTGGTGCACATCTGTTTCTTGCTTGCTTAGTTTTGTATAATAAATTTGTTGTGTTGTTTTCTGCATATGCCTTCTACAAACGCATATTTACACTCATCTAATCCACTTAATTACTCATTAATATACGTACACACAGATGTACATACTGAAAATGTGTTTGTGTTATTAACTAAGGTATCCTTTTTGTTTAATATATATTATTTCAGCCAATGTTTTAAAAATCGGACCGGACTGGCCAGTTCAACAGGAAAAACCGGTCCAGAAAACGGTTCTGTTCACATTTAAAACCAATTTAACAAAAATCTGGTAGAAAACCGGTCAACCCAGTGGTTAAACCATTGAACCAAGCATAAAACCGTTCAAAAACCACCGGTTCAATAAAAACTCAACAAATGGTATAAAATTTAAAAAAAATCATATTTTTTTTAAAATTATATATTTAAATATATTTATTACGTCATGGTTCAATAACAGTTAACTCGATGGTTGAACCATTGCCCCTTAACCCGGTCTCCATTCCGATTTGCTCAACGGTCCGGTTTTCAAAACATTGATTTCAGCTATATGGCCTCATACCAACAATTTTTGGTATGCATGTCAATGTATCAACCCTACAGAGTGGAATTTTAGCAAGCATATGCCTTGGATCTACTACTACTTTTTCTCTGATCACGAAACCAAAAATGAGAATGTAGAAATTCTTGCTTATACCAGTCAAAACCTGGTACATCATGTAGGACTATTGACTTGTTCTTGAAGTGGCTACCCATTGCCAGAGATTCAAGTTTGTTTTAGTTCAAAGCAGAGTGACTGCTGTTGTGTTATTAGTAATTGGAAGAATGTATGAACTGATAGTTAGATTTGATATGTTGCTGGCTCAATCTTCAGTTTTGAGCAGGCAAAATCTTGTTCAGTATTCTGGTTAAAAGGAGAAAGAAGGAAGGGAAATCCCATCACATGGGGTCGTTAAGCTTGTCATCATGTTTCAATATACGAGCATTATTTTTAACTTAATAGTTATGTTTAAGTTGAGATTCGAATCTTCTCAAAAGATGCAATTCTTTTTGTTTGTGCAGGTATACGACATATGGTCCTGAATACGTCTACCCTCAGGTTAATGGTGCTTCAAACTAGCAGCCGCAATTGAAGTTTAATCTTTTATTAGTGCAAGAAAGATTGCATAATTTGATATTCTTGTAATTCTAACTTGATCCCTTGTGTTTGTTGTCATCTTTTTGCTAGGGTGTTTACAACCCTTATGTGGGTCAGCAGTACCTTCATATATATGGCGTGCCTGGAAGTGTTAACCCAGCTATGTACCCCTATAGCCAATTGGGTCAGACTATTCCCGGTGGTCAGGGTTATACTACAGTGCAGGGCTATACAATGCAAGGTCATCAGATTGTGCAATTTGGTGGCCCCAGTGTCAATGCAATAACAAGTGCACCTATTCCCACAATTCAAGCACCATATCCTACAGGCAAAGTTTTCTTTTATTAAAGGTGTCCTCTGTTCAAAAGTCAAAGTGTAACACATGAACCGTACTCATAATCTTTGTGTATTTATATAGTTATGTAAAAACATTCGATTCAGTAGGACTTGTGTAAACTCATAATGGGGAAAATTGTTAGAATATTAGAGACACCTTTTTTTTTAGCATTTATAGAAGGATATATGTTTGAAAAAAGTATAAAAAGGAGAAATGGGAATAATTGAAGTATCATTTAAATGTTATATTTTGTCACTTACAGAAAAAAATCATTTAAAAGTTAAATATTTTGTTGAATATCTGATGGGAAGATCTGATAAGGGAAGTGCTTTGGCTGTCAGGTATGCCTGCACCTGTTCCAGTACACCCACAGTTCATGGTTCCTGCTCATTCTCCTCAGTTCTTGCAAAGTAGCGGTGCTGATCAAACAGCAGGGTGAGGGGTTGATCAAGGTGAGTGCGGTTGCTCACACTCAGTTCTGGGGGTTAAGGTCTCGGTATTGTTTTGCTTGTCCTTGCCATCTGTATGATCTCTGGAAAGAGATTTTTGTTTTAATGTTGATTGCAGGTATCCTTAGATTGCAGCAGGACTAAGAGCATCGGTACTGCTACTTGAGTGGCAGGCTATGAATCTAGCCTTGCAAATGATTCATTTTGCATTCTAGAGGTATGCAATTCATGTCCTGCCCATTACGCATTGGACATAAGTATTCCATGAGAGAATAAATTCTGTCGATCTAGAAGTGGAACACTAGAAGTGAACCTTTGATTCCACCCCATGAAAAAGAACAAAGGGCTGTTTGCAGCCATCAACCACATAAACCTTTAGACCCACCTCAGAAGAAAAAGCAAAGGGTTGTATGCAGCCGTCAACTAGTTGACAGATCAAGTAATTTTAGGAATGCAGGTGCTTTAACCATATGAAATATGATGATGAATAATACCATGTTAGTGTCATCATCATGTGTATGTAAATATGCACATGGGGAATGGTCCCATGTACATGAAAAGTTGAACGGAAAGATAATATATTCTAAGAAATAAACAGGATATGCAAAACATAACATTATAACCAAACTAAAATCCCAGTACACACTTCAGGTTATATTATGAAGTCAGTGTGGCAAGATCTGGACTTCTAGACATGCAGCTCTCTGCAGTTGAATCTTAATTTTTGCGAGAAGGAAGAGTTAAATATGCAATAGATCTATGACTGATATATACGAAAAAAGATTGATTGCATTTGGAAATTTGCACATGCCCTATTTACAACGCTAGTGAATGCTGCTTAGAAGAACATACACAAATTTATGTTAAGGAACACCATTTAATGGAGGTCTTGTGTAAGGTTTTGTAGTCTTATATTCGCCTACTTCCCATTTGAATGGGTCGCTTCCCTTTGGACATTGTTTGATACTAGCTAATTTATTTATCATGCCGCACACCCCCTGCACAGTGCATACATGTATATCTCAGCTTCTTATTGGAATAGTAATTAGGCTGAAACTGACGGGTTTGCAATTGTGGTCTCGGATTGGTTTTTCTCCTGCACAATTCAGGTTTGGGGTTGAAAGTTCATGGCAACCTTACTTCTCATGCATATTAATGTGTGACTTAAGTTGTTTTTCTTCAGTGTCAAGCATTTAAGGTATTGATATTATGCAGGTTATACATAGTCATTCTCACCAGAGAGGTCATATGTCTTGAGTCGCTCCAGATGGCAGAGAAGGGAACATGGAAGATGCGGACTGCTCTTCCTTCACTACTGTGCATCTAGACCTTGTGTACTGCCAGTGCTCTTCAGATGACTGGTAGAGTCTTGGATTGATGGATGCTGGAATCGGTTTCTGGCTACCATTGTTGGAATAAACTGTGTAAAAATCATGTTAGAATCAAAATATGATTCTTTTATAGTCTAGTCCCAGCATTTTGGGGTATGTAGATAGTCACTCTCTGGTGTCTGTGTGTTGTTGGGTCCTGCATTGTATCTGAATGTCATTCTGAGTCTTGTGCATAACAGTAGCTGGAGGTTTTAGTAGGAAATTCAATTCTGTAACTCGGATTATTTTGAGAGCCTCACCTCAAAGCATGGGTGAAGCTCCAGTTCTATCTATACAAAGTGGATTTCTTTTTGTGTTTGTACAGGTTTTTGTTTGTTTGATTCAGAGGGTCATGACACTATGACAGAAGAGATGGTTGAGAAAATGGTGAGGCTATTATTACCACGGTATTACATATATTAACCAATGGCCCCTACTACCACATTGACATGTCGGTGAAAACATGTATGCTCATTCCGATCACCACAAAATTGGCTTCACTTGCATGTTTAAGCCCACCATTGGTTCAAATTTCGGTGCTTGGCAAAATTTTGCAGATGATTTACCACATGGTGTGGTATTTGGTATGCAAATCTATGTGAAGTAATGGGCGGTTTCCTCCAGGTAGATCATCAAACCCTTATTGGGTTTTCACTATCCCTTTGCATTTGATCGGTGAAAATTTCTTGCTGGTGAATCACAATCGTCCAGAAAACATTAAGAGAGAGGGATCTAGCAAAATGTTTTCGATCAGTGTATATAAATCATTTACAACTAATATGTATGGGGCATTATACAGAGGGAGAAAAAAGAGGTTTTTTTTTTTTTTTTTTGGTACCATGGGCAGGAATATTGCAGAGGGGTTAGTGGAGGGAATTCCATTGGGGATCGGACCCAGGTACGGTGTAGTGGACTCGAACCTAAAAAAAACTCATAAATTGCTTCGCTTCCAAAGAAATATACCATTCACTATATAGTTCATGAATAAAAAAATATTAGAAAACTAGGTCAACTTATCTGCCTCATTTAGCACAGCACAGATTGATACCAACCCATGAACTGCTGCATTTCCGAGGGAAAGAAGAGGCACATGTTAAAACTATACATTAGTCCTATTCTCTCTCTCTCTCTCTCTCTCTCTCTCTCTCTCTCTCTCTCTCTCTCTCTCTCTCTCTCTCTCTCTCTCTCTCTCTCTCTCTCTCTCTCTCACCAAAAGTTATTAAAAAAAAAAAAAAAATTGCATATCGGGGAATTTAACATAGAAGTTGTTTCTTTAGATTCAAAATATAAATTTTTTTTAAAAATAAAAATTGATATAAGCTTCTACTAAAACTAAAATATTCTACCACCAGTGAAAAACTTATTATAGGTAATCGTAATAAAGGGTATCAGAGTTGTTAACAATGTGGTAGGATTACTAATTTAGTACATTAGGCAATACAAACTCTGTTATATGTAATTAGTTGAAGTAGTAAAGCATTGAACAAGTTGAAACAATTTGTTTGTCAACCGCTGCTTCACCCATTTTTCCCTCTTATCGGAAAACTAGTTTTTTGAACGAACTCTATGCACGGGCACGTGGTGGCGCAGCAGCTCCACTGGGTCACGGTCAACATTTGACCCGCGGGATTTGCGATTCTGGATTTTTTTTTTTTTTTGGTCTTTTTATATTTACCTATTTTAATATATTCTAATATATATAAAAAAGACTTTATTAGCCGCTTTAAAATTAGATTAGCAGTAATTACAATAACCGGTTGTTTTAATTATTTATAAATTTTAAATTCTATTTATTTTATTTACTTATCAATACTAAATTTTTTTTTTTGATAATTCAATCGATAACGGCAACTACGATAATAATAAAAAATTACACGTATGCGTTTGTCATCCTCTAGTATATATAATAAGAAAAGCTTAAACCGATATTTGTTAATCTGTCAAAGTGTATCTGCTTGTGTAGCTTGTGCTATTGTTAGCTTTCGTTGTTCTACTTCTACCTCTTTTCTTCTTCTTCTTCATCCTCTGTGTCTCCCTGTTGCTGATTTTCATTCTCTCTGCAGCTCAAAAAAGAGAATGGGCACAAAGTCACCACCACCACCAGCAGTCCAAGTCCAAGAGGTCCCAAGACCCCCATCGGAAAACACAACCCAAAAGCTAGAGTCCTCCCCAACAAATCCGATCACTCCCACACCCGCCGTTGCTTCCGACGATTCCAAAGAAACTACGCCCACCGCCACTCCCAGGCCGCCCGAACCACCTTCCACCGACGCTAACTTCATTTACATCCCCGGCTATTCCAGTAAGCACACCCTTCATTTACAATTTCCTTCTTTCTTTTTTTCTTTTTGCCCTCTTTCTTTCTTTTCCCCTAGTTAAGAAAAAGCCCTAGTTTTCTCTTGGAAAGAATGAGAGAAAAGAGAAAAAGCAATGTCTGTATTTTCTTTTTCTTTCCCACGAACCAAACGGGGCCCTAGAAAATATGTCTCCTGTCTATCTTCCTCTCTAGTTTCGTAATAATATCGCTCTTAAAACATTTCTTTTAGGGTGGTTTTCGTGGAACAACGTTCACGAATGTGAGGTTCGGTTCCTCCCGGAGTTCTTCGATGGGAGGTCGCCTTCGAAGAACCCTAGGGTTTACAAGTACTACAGGAATTCAATTATTACAAGGTTCAGAGAAAACCCCACCAGGAAGATCTCCTTCACGGAGGCCCGTAAGACCATCATCGGAGACGTTGGATCCGTTCGGAGGGTCTTTGATTTCGTGGAGGCTTGGGGTTTGATTAATTACTCGCCGGGTTCTGCATCCAAACCGCCCTTGAAGTGGGAAGATAAAGAGAGCAAATCTATCACGGCTTCGTCGCAGAGCACTGCTGAGCCAGCAGGCAGTTCGGCTGATTATATGGGTCCGAAGAAGAGATTGTGCAGTGGTTGCAAGTCAGTGTGCAGCATTGCTTGCTTTGTGTGTGATAAGGTAATCAATCACTCATCACCCTTTCTGGCAATTGGAAGTTGCATGGAAGAAAAAAAATTCTCTCTGATATGCAATTCTATTACCCCTCGGCTGTTCTATCCCAAATATCACCATAACTTAGTTTTCTTTGGTTAGCCTGTTGGAACTACTTTCACTTTGAAGAATTGAAACGTGCAAATTTTGCTTTCGAAGTAAGATATGCGAGAAAATTCTAACAAAACAATGTCCTTACTAGTAGGATAATAGCTTCTGGTTGTCCTTGTTCTTTACTGGAGTTCTAGATTTAGGGTATGTTTGGTATATTTTTTTGCCAAGTTTTTTTTAAGCTTACAAGCAGAAAAATAAAAATTTTATAGCTTTTTTGTTTTTTTGGCTTTATTTTAATTAAAGATAAGTAAAAAAAAAAAAAAAGCCAAAAAGCCATAACAATTTAACTTTTTTGCTTATAAGCTTAATAAAAAAACTAGGCGAAAAGACAGAACCAAACGGGCCCTTAGTGGATGGCCAGGCAATTGTGTTGAACATAATGAAATATGAAAAAAACCAAGATCAACGTATCTTTGTAAATGTATACTGTGTATAGAAAATAATTTTTGGTATTATGATCCAGATTAGCTATTACGTTGATTTTGCCTTTTGTCCACTGTTCCTGTGTGACTTACTGTTTAATTCTGATCTAATTTCTTCTGAAATATGTATTTCTTACTGTCGCAGTAAGTTCTCACATTGATACAAGATAGCATGGCGGTTAATATTGACCTTTATAACTTCAATTTTTGTGCAGTATGATTTGACTCTTTGTGCAAGGTGCTATGTCCGCGGAAATTATCGTGTTGGTGTTAATTCTTCTGATTTCAGACGAGTTGAGATCAACGAAGAGATAAAGGCAGATTGGACTGACAAAGAAACTTTGCACCTTTTAGAAGCCATTATGCATTTTGGTGATGACTGGAAGAAGGTTGCTCAGTATGTTGGTGGTAGAAGTGAGAGAGAATGTGTCACTCGCTTTGTCAAGCTTCCTTTTGGGGAGCAATTTGTAGGACCTCCAAACTCTACAGAGGTAGACAACAAGTTTTATCAAACGAAGGACCAGAATGACGCGGTTGGATTGCAAAGTTTTGGCACATCATTCCCGAACAAAAAAATGTGTCTCAGCCCACTTGCTGATGCAAGCAACCCAATTATGGCTCAAGTAATGCATTCAATCTTTTTGCTAGTTTTGAAATAATTTAAATGAAGCAGAAGGAGCAAAACAAAAAAAAAAAAGATTTGTCTGATATGATGATATCAGCAGTGCATGACAGATATGGGCGAAGGTCTGTTGGGTACTGCCGCACCGACGCCCACCATGGGCATTCGGTTATCTGAATATCAATCATGCGAAATGCATCAAACAGCTGCACATACTTTAATTCTTGAACGAAATATCTCAAAAAAATATTTTTTCAGGTTCTGCAACAACTTGGCGAGATAGGAAGAATTTCTCTTAGATTGAAGCCCATAGCTGGGATTTGAACCAATGCCTAACCCCTTACCATGTTATTACTCTTCCCACTACCCCCACTGTAAGCTCCTTACACTTGTAGCACATAGGAATAGATAAGCCCCCAAATCTGCAACATGGCTTCTTCAGGACTACAGCACTAGGACCAGGCTATGGTTAATTACAACTCCACTTGTTTTCTTATTGTTTGTTGTAGACTACGTAGAATTAAGTCCTTAGACTAGAGTGGATTGAGACTCTGGCTAATCCTTTGGTTGTGTTTCTTTTGACTTGCCAAGTATTTGATTTTGGGAAACTTTGTGTTGTTGTTGTAGTCCATTCAAGGATAATATATCTCCAACTTTTGTGTTTTGAGTTTCTTTGCAGGCTGCTTTTTTGTCAGCTTTGGGGGGTGTAGAGGTTGCGGAATTAGCTGCTTGTGCTGCCGTGAGAGCTCTGTCTGAGTTCAGTTGTAGAACAATTAAAGAGAGTCCTGAATCTCTGTCTGGTCATGCAAGACAGCAAGGTACAAATCTGTTCTTGTTAGGAGTTCCCTTGAGCTTTCAGGATTTTCTTTAAGTGCTGCACACAGCTGACCTAGGGTCTGTTGAATTTTTATTGTGCATGATTAGTAGCCCAGTCTGATAAAATTGGAACTCAGATAATGTTTGCTCACTATTGGTTATAATTCACTGTCGGGAAATAATTTTCAATGGGTGCTTTTTCAAAGCATGACGTAGACTTTTAAATAATTTTCTCTACCTAATAGGGGTATTGTCGAAAATTGAACAATATCTGATACAAGCTAAAGTTGGGATGCTGTTTACTTGCAGGTGATTGTAATTCAATATTATTTGATATTTTTTTAATTAGTGCAAGTGCCATTTCAGGGAAACGCATTTGAGTTGTGGATGGTGTTTTTTTACTTCACCTTGATATTGTTTCTAACTTTCAAGAATATGAATGGGAACATATGTAGTTCTAAGATCATTGGTAGCCAGTTTATTTGAACTATGGGCTTGCACGTAACCACTTCTTACGGTCAAAAGCCGAGTGTGCTCTTCTAGGATTATTTCAACTGCCTACATGGTCATCAACTTGATTGCGGCAAATTATATTTCTGGATACTATTATTATGTAACCGATTAGGCACTGACTACATTTAAATGGAATGATGACTGCACATTACAGCACAATACTAGTTACTTTTTAGATGACACAGTGGAAACCCTTTCTCTGTGGCACATCATGTTGTGATAGGCAACTGGCTTGTGATCACAATACAGGGAAACAACATTCTTCATAGTCAAAACCTTAACAGCTATCTCTTTCCAAAATAAAACATAAATTTCAAAAATCTCACTACTTTTAACTGTTTTGGCCTTCTGGTGCCTGGCTGAGTTTTGAAAGATTGCAGGTTAAGTTTTTTAGAAGGTTTTTCATCTCAATTCTCCACCTGGTTTTTCGTAAGTTTCATAAATTACTGTGTGTTTGGCTACTCTAAGAACGATATGACAAAGGGAATTAAAAAAAAAGGAAAGAAGGGGGGGCAGGGTAGGAAGAGTAGGCCCTATTCCCAATTCTCAAATAGATCTTTCAAGTTTTGCGAGTCTATGATAGCCTGACAGTACATGGGATTGTGTATTGGAACAAAATTGGTCTCTTGGATTAGGAGAAGGGGCCAAGTTGATTGCGTATAGTCTAATGGATAAATTAACAAATAATCTGTTAACATGAGTCTTATATAATTATAGATGCTCTTTCTACTATGAAAATAGTAATAGTAACATGTTATTCTTTCCTGTGCAGAACCTGATGCTACATATAATGGTGATGCCACTTCAAAAACATTGGAAGGAGCTCATGTAGATGCGCAATCTCAGCTTGAGGAGGAGCAGAACTTGGAGAGAGCAATCTCTTGCATTACTGATGTGCAGGTGCGTAAGATATAGTTCATTAAAGCTCTGCAGTCATGAAAGTTACAGGGATTTCCTAGGAGTTGTCTTCGAAAGAAGCTCCTCTGATTGTCAATGTGTTTTGCAGATGAAGGAGATTCAAGACAAAATTTCATATTTTGAGGAGTTTGAATCACAAATGGAGAGGGAGTGGCAACAACTGCAGCAAATGAAGAACCTCCTCTTTGATGATCAGCTCACTCTTCTTTTTCATAAGAGTGCTGCAGCAAAAGCTGGAGAGAGCATGCAGCAGAATGTTAAAACAGAATGATGTTCCATAATTCGTCCACTCGTTTTGATTTATTTATTTCGATTGGAAGTATAGATATTCTTTTCGCCATTGATTTTGTCTCACCAAGGATTAGCCGAACTAGTCAAACAGAATGTAGTTACTAGTGGATGTCCAGTTTCATATGCAATGACAGCACTCGGTGAGATAGTTTTGACTGTTCTGACTTGAAAGTTAAAAGTCTGCTTGTTTATAGAACTACTTTTGCTCCAATCCCAAGCGGCACTGTTCCAGGATGAAATCATACAGAACCTCTGCACATTTTTTTAGATTATTAGATCGTCCCTCGTAATTTTTCTTGGAAGAGGGTGATTCTTTGTTTCAATGGATTGGATGCTCACATAATTGGCAATCCTAAGAGCCAAGCGGAGGTGGGGTTTGATCGGGCCTGCCACAAGTTTCCCTACAAAGGGTGGTCAAAATATATTTACAAGTGGAGGTTAGATAGAGCTCAAATTTCTCAAATTCCTCCTTACCAGGCTCATTTCACATCCATGAGGGTTGTAATTGAGTGAAAGTGTAGGACAGGAACTATGGTGTTAAATAACATGACCTATTCAGTCAAATACGATTGTTGTGCATATACATTTAATGCTATTTTTCCACAAAATATTTTTTTTGTAATTAAGGGTCCATTTGGAAATAATTTATTTTTGGAGCTTATTCGGCTTTTTGCTTAAAAAAAGTTTAAGTTTTTTTTTTTTTTTTTATACTTTTTTTAGCCTATTAAACTTATAAGCAAAAAACTAAAAAAATTGATGCTTTTTATGCTTAAATCACTATAGTGAAAATTAATAAAATTTATTAAGTTTTTAAAATATCATCTCCCACCACCACCCACCACCCCCATTGCCGCTGCCACCCACCACCATTGCCGCTGCCACCAACCACCACCGTCATCACCATTACTGTCTTGAGAGAAATATTGTTATTTTTACATAAAAAAAAAAGAGTAAAAAAAAACGTGTCAAACAGTGTAATTAAAAAATAACAAAACATAATTTTTTCAACAGGTTGTCAAACACCCCAACCAAGTTTTTTTTAAGGTAACTTATTTTTTAGGCCTTTTTAAGCAGCTTATTCAAACAAAAAAAACTCTTTCCAAATGGGTCCTAAGAGTCATCATGAGTGTTTTTTTTTGGCTAACCGAGTATCTAGCCGCTTGTACGCACCTCAACTAATCCTAAGGCCCCCGTCTCACACAAATTGGATAATTATCGAGCAAAAAATCTTGAATGTAGCCGTAAACAGTTTCTAGTATTTATAGTACCTAAAAGCTTTGGACTGTAAGACTTTGGAGAGAGCAGACTCTCAAGCCTCAAGTTTTAACCACCAAGTTAATTTCTTGAGTTTTATTATGATGAGTGTTTTATTTTAAAAAGATAGATTCTTGCATCATTTAACCACATTATTCTAGTGATAAATGTGTAGTCATGTTGTAACTTATATATTTTTTATTTTAAAAAATCAAAACCCACATTATACATTAAAATAAAGTCAAACAACTAGAAAATTCATATGAAAATTATGTACAAAATGATATAGTTGAAGGAAAGTCTATAACTTTAAAACAAAAAAAAACCCACCATAAAGGCTATTAATTATAAAAATACCCTTGCCACGTAATTATGAAATTTTCTTTACAAATTTTTTAAAAGAAAAGCTATTTTTCTTATTCTTAAATAAAAATTTCTCCAAGCTTGTAACATTTTTCTACCGGAAGCTCAGCAGTATGGATAATTTAGAGGCAGAGAGAGGAGCCTGACAGATGATCCCACACTCAAATCTGCCATACATACAGCTTAATTAAGCAACTTAAGTTTCCTTCGTATAATAATGCAAAATGCCTTCTTTTTTCACATTTGTTGTTGTTGGTCCGTGTAATCACGAAATTTAAAAGGCTAGCTTCTCTTTTCCGCCAACCAAACTGGAAGGGTATACGTGGAAGATTGAAGATGGTGGCCTTTTTTGGGGACTAAAACAATGCCCTTTTGAAAGTCGCGACATGCAGCATGTATATATGTCTGTATGTATGTATGTGTTAGCTGGAGACTTGAATCTTGTTGATACTGCAAATACCATTGAATATTGATGATAATCAAAGCACACAAGGGATGAAATAAGATATATGATTGATTATTTTCTTAAAGTTTATTGGAGAAACCCATCATCCTCAGCTTGGTTGCTGAAGAAAAATGGATGAAGGAAAAAAAGAAGAGGAATTTGGAAAAGACTTGAGAGGTTCACCTTGGGGATAGTCATTATTTTGAATTTGTTCACTTCAGCAAAATCCCCTGATGCATCTGAAACTGAAACCCATACATATGTATGTATGTATGTATGTAATACAGTAAAGAAATCAAGTTCAACTGAAAACAAACAAGGGATAATTATACCAATACTACCCCACCTCCACAACAACACTAACATCCACACACCACACACACACACACACACACCACACAGTTGCTGAGGATACGGAGGGTGCGGTGGTACTGTGATTGGGTGAGGGGTGGCAAGAGGGACTGGGGGTCATCGGGGAGGGGCAAGGCTTGGGTTGGTGCGGTGGGACTGTAGTGGGTGGGTGGTGGCGGGAGGGGCGGGGCATGGTCTAGGGAGGGGTTGGAGGGTGGGTGGTAGTGTTGGGGTGGGTGAGGTGAGCAGAAGAGGAAGTGAGAATAGAGAGGGGGAAAGAGAAGCAATGAAGAAGAAAGAGACTGAGCATGCGATTGTTTTACGTCCGTTTGACTAACGCCTGTTTTGGATTGGACCTACTTTAAAGGAAATAAGGAAAACAAAATTAAGACTAAGTCTGACGAATAAGGACTACCAATGTATTTAGCCTAACAAACAAATATTAAAGAACGGAACCATTACTGCATCTATGTTGAGAACAAACATCAATTCGTTGCATTTTTAAATCTCCTATAGCTTCTTTCTGAAAGAAAGAAAATAAGGAAAACAAAGAGAGATGATTCTTTTATTTTAAACTAGGGATCAGCCACGATTGCTTGTCATCGTATTAAAAATACAATATCACATCAATATCATGGAGTTTACAATTTTTTTATATAAAGTTTTTATAAAAATAGAATTTTCATTATTATTATTAGTATAATTGGAGATTAGAAGTTAAAAAAATAAATAAAAAGAAAAACACAAAGAATGAGATCGGAGTGTTACATTAACTTGTAAGTTATAAATTATTTTTAAAAATATTTAAAAAAAACGTAATTAAACATAAATAATTTTTTTAAATACCCATCAAAACACAATTTAAAAGAGTTATAAATTACTAAATCAGTTATTTTGAGTCTTTATAAAAAAGTAACATAAATTCTACGCCTACCGGTGAAAGTATCCGAGTCCAAATACTTGCCATCTCACTATCGACACGTGTTATATGACACTCCCACTGCCCAAACTTTTCGGCGGAGAGAGCGAGTAAATTTACCCACTCGAGAGGATATAATGAAGAAAATGTTGGATTTAATGCATTGTAATTTATTAATAAGCAATTGCTTTTTAATTTGTACGCAGAAAGCAATTTCAGGGGGCCTACTTTTTACCTGCTTTTTTTTTTTTTAATGGGAAGGCCGTAAGAACGAAGTCATCAAAAAAGCGGAAGAAAAGAAAAGAAAAGAAAAAGAATATAAAATATTAATACAAATATTTACAATTTTCAACACTCCTTTAGAAAAAAAAAGCCTCTCAGAGCCCATTTCTGTCTCCATTCGCTAACCCTAAAAATTTCTTCTCCTCCGTCTTTTCGATGTCTTTATTTCTTTGCTGCTTCACAAAAATCCCCTTAATTATTGGTAAGTAAATTCACATTTTTATGGCCTTTTTCTTGTGATTTTCCTATTTTCCTTTTCATATTTTTCTGTATTTTTATACTGTAAAAATCGAAAAAGAAAAATATTTTTGAAAAGTGATCGTCGTTGTGTGATGTAATTTTTGTGCCTCGTTTGGGATTTTTTTATCTGAAAAATTTGAAATCATCTGCATATTTTTTGTGATTTCAAAGCGAGCTACCGAAGTGTGTGAATTTCAAGGTTCTCTCAGAGCTGTTGCTAGGGTTTTTGTTTGCGTTTCCTAGATTTTAGTTAGATTTTGTCACGAGATTTGAGGGCAAAGATCGGGCGGCTTTCGCGGTTAGGTTTCAGAAATTTCTGAATTGAACTTCGTTAGGGTTTTAATCTTCTGTTTTATGCGTAAGATTATGTTTTTCTTTTTTCGTCGATATTTCCAGTGAAGTTGCTGAGTGAAGTGTGTTTGTGGAAACGAAAATTCAAATTAGCTGACCATTCAAGATGTTATTTTTCAGGATTTTAGAGTTCGTTTAGTGAGGATCTAAAGGTGGTTACTGACTATGTGATCTGAATTTTTTTATTATTCAAAATCAGTGTAATTTCAAGAAAAAGTAGGATTTGGATTGGTGTGGTGGTTGGAAAGTCCATGAAGGATGTCGGGATCTGAGACAGGACAGTGATGACGAGTAGAGCAGAGTTCACAGTAGGTATTCAGAAGACTCCGGTGGTGTCACAGCCGGTGATACAGAACATGCATCTAGCCTACAGTGACGACGGGACAGCTGTTTACAAATCTATAGCCGAAACCGGAAGCTCCCCACCTTTCCAGTCGGCCGCTAGTGGAGGTGGTGGCAATGGTTCAGCAGCAGGCACCGTCGTGCCGCAAAATCTAAATGTCAACATCAATACTGGTGAACCTGTGAAGAGGAAAAGAGGGAGGCCGAGGAAGTACGGGCCGGATGGGGCCATGGCATTGGCGCTGACGCCGCCACCTCCTCCTACTACTGTCTCTACCGTCTCTCAGTCCACAGGGACGTTCTCTCCTCCAGCGCCCCCTCCTCCAGTTGCAACCGGTGGAGGATCAGCCTCACCTTCTTCATTGAAGAAGGCTAGAGGTCGACCTCCTGGATCAAGCAAGAAGCAACAAATGGAAGCTCTGGGTAACTATAGTTTTTTTCTGTTTGAGCTTGATATTGTGTTTGTATCAGACATCAAGTGGTAGAATATGGAATGTTTTTATGATGCTGTTCCGTTTCCAGGCAAACAGTTAATCTGACCTGTTTTTACAGTTTGATTGTCTGCTTCTCTAGTAGAAGTGGCTAATAAGTTTGGGTTCTATTTATAGAAAATGAATTGGTTATTAGTGTGTAATGCCTTTGTATATATTTATATATGTATATGTGATATATTAATGAGCGGAAGTGCATGAGTGTATAAATTTGGAAAAGGAAGGCCATGTGGTTATGCTGGAACTTGGAATGTGCTCGGTCTGACTCCAGATTCTTATACGTGATCAAATTTACTTATTTGCCCTTTTATGTTGTGCATTTTTGCTGTTTGTCTCAGCTGGCTTGTTCAATTCTCCTAATGTCCTGCCACTGTCATGCAAGAGGGTAATATCATTTTCCTTTTCTTTTTTTTGTTTTTGCCTTTTTGAATAAAGGGTAATATCGTTTTCAACTACCGTGATGAAACATTTGCATTGCCAAAAGAGGGAGGAGACTTCTTTATGCACAAAGATTTGCAACTCCAGAATACATCTTTTTTTTCCAGAAAACAAAGGACTGACGGACATGGTATTTGTGTTGCATTCAGTTGTAACTGGATTGGGCTGTTGCTGTACTGTATGCTCTAAGCTTTTATTATCTAAAGAACATTTTGGGTGATATTGTTTAAAGTAATTTTAAAATTAGGAATTTTTCCCAATTATCTTAAATATATTTTTCTGTTTTCTTGTAATTGGGCTCAGTATAAGATCAGTTTATTGCTGTCAGAGTTTCACTATCATATTTTCAAATTTTCTTGTTAATTACAACATATACATATTTTCTGCAATTTCTATTTTTTTTTTTTTTATCATAAGGAAAAGGAATTTGGCTTCAATTTGGTTTATTACAAAGCTCCTGTGCATTTATACATGTAAACAAGCATACACATGAGTTTTTATACCTTGACTTTCTGTATTGGTGGTTTGATATTTGAGATTTCTTGCTGCGCTTCTGCTACGCACATAAATTTCTGACAGAGATTTCTGCTTGCAGGATCAGCAGGGGTTGGATTTACCCCGCATGTTATCAACGTGAAAGCTGGAGAGGTTTCTCTTTCCCTTTCTGCTCTCTTGATTAATGCAATTAGACATCATTTTGTACTTCTGTTGCCAATGGCAATTTCTTGTCTGTAAGCTGGGTTATGCTGACAAGTTTTAATTCTTCTTGGAATAGATGAGTTATGATTTTTATTAGAAGGGTCTAATAGACCTATTTCTATTGCAGGACTTCTGTCTCTATCTATTATTATATTTATTATCATATATCTAGCAGTTGTACATGTATATGAACTTTTAATAGTTAATTTTCTTATTTATTTGTTTGGTCTTATCCAAGAAAATTATTGCCTATGAGTTGGTTTTTTGTCATAATTTTTTTTTTTTTTTTTGGGGGTTTGTAGTAAACTATTTAAATATGTTCAGTTGTGTCAATAGGAGGTAATGTAAAGCTCCTAAGTTTGTTTTTTTTTTTTTTTAATTCTCGTTTACTCTATGAATTGTTTATTGATCAGAATGGGTATTAAAATATAATCATTTTTATAATGCATTGAGTGCTTCTTTAGTTATCAGATGTGCTCTAGAATATCAATATGGATGTAAAATTTCAAGGCAATTATTTCCCTGTAGGTATATGTAGTTCTGCCTGGTCAAAAGCAAGCAAAATGAGTCTGTTTCATTTTTGTTAGCTAGTAGGATAATATACTTAATACATTGTGTGTTAGGTTTTCTATGAAATCTACGTCATGTTTTAAGCTACAAGGTCCTGCATTCATTTGCTAGTTTTATTTATTATTTTTCCTCATTGCGTAAGTGCATCTGACATTTTTCTATCAACATGAATTTGCTATATTAGGAACTTTCCTGAGGGTATGAGCTCCTGGCGTTTCCCCTTCTATAAAAAATAATGAGTTCGAGTCTATCTAGACATTAATACCAACATTATTTGGTTTTAGCTTATTGATAATTGAGAATTATTGGTTAATTATGTCATTGGTCATCTATATTAATGCTTGTGGAAACTTAATTGCATAGACGTATGTATATATATTTTTATGAACATTTAAGAAGTCCCAACATAGAAATGTGTCTATTATTGCAATTTCTGATGTTAAAATACGTGCATGTGAAGTTCTAGATTTTCCAGCCTTCTTCGGAAAAAGAGTTAAAGCATGCAGCTACAAATGGATTATTTTTTAGCTCTTTCTATAGAGTAAAATAATTATCACGCTGAAGAAACGTAAGTGCTCAAGTGCTTCAAAATAAATCACAGGTTTTTTAGACTGTAGTTCATTTTCCAATTGGATTTTATAGATGTTTGTTGTGTTCATCCTTCCTAAAATAGACTTAAATTACCAAAAAATATCTTATTGATGTGTGTGAGCATGCATCTGTAGTGTTTTTATCTTTTTTGCTTGCTCTAATTTGTGATATTCCTCTATAGTGAAATTCTGTTCTTCATAATTTAAGGTTTGTTGGGCTTGTGTTCTTATCAACGCTGCACCTTTCATGCCAAATTAGATGACGAAGAAACTTTGTTGCTAATTTTTTGAGTTATTTGGGTTTTCAGGACGTGTCATCAAAGATAATGTCATTCTCTCAGCATGGTCCAAGGGCTGTTTGCATCCTGTCTGCTAATGGAGCAATATCCAATGTGACTCTTCGCCAAGCAGCAACTTCGGGTGGAACTGCAACATATGAGGTTTATCAAATGGTTGATCACATTTTTATTGACCTTGCTTTGCAATTATTTTCAGGGCAATACAGACTTGTTGACTCTTATGAAATAAGTTTATTGAATATCCTGATTCCTGAAGTCCAAGCAAATTGTTAGCTCCAAATCATGTATCTGTTGCTATTGCTGCTTTTCTGTTCGAAGTGTCCATACTTGGACTGGTGCGTGCAATAGGAAAATATAGTTGATTTGAGAACTAGTGGTAAATTTTGTTTGTTTGTTTATTATTGAAGAATTCCAGTAGGAGAGTCTGGCATATGATTCAGTAAGTTTGGTAAGTGATCTCTTTATGTAAATGTTTGACTCCTGCTGTATCATTCAGCTGCCACGATTCGTTTGTGTCATTTATGATGATTCTTGAGACATCTCCTGCCTGGAATGGTCATCATTTATGTGTATATTTAGACATTAAAGATGTTTTTACGTGGTTGGTCTGTCTTAATGAATTTTCCTTATGCAGGGACGATTTGATATACTGTCACTTTCTGGTTCATTTCTGCTGACAGAGGTTGGTGGTCAACGGAGCAGAACTGGTGGGTTGAGTGTCACGTTAGCTGGACCAGATGGACGTGTTTTAGGTGGTTGTGTTGCTGGACTTCTAACTGCTGCATCCCCTGTTCAGGTTTGTCTGCTTTGCCAGCAAACCTTTTGCATAGTTTATGAAACTGTGCAGTTGATTTCATGTTCTTGATTTTCCAATGTTATCAACATCTTACAAAGTTTTTAAATATATCAGTACTGATGGAGGCTTGGCCAAGACTTCGAACCATCTAAACTTTTCTACCTTAGCTTAACCTCTTTTTTATTGACTGGTAAGAATAAAATTTTACAATTGGGGTAATATGTAGAAGAAAAAACAATACTTATTTTGGCAATAGGTTGCCTGAGACAGTGTACCACTCAACAGAAAGTTGTGTGCTAAAATTTGATCCGGAACCATTTAGTTACTGCGATTTGATATTTAACTGAGATTGTTAGTGTTGCTACATCTTAGGAAGAAAATGCAATGGTTGTCTTGGCCGTCTATCTCATTAAAAACTAGATGAATGAAACACTTGTTGTAAATAGGATTAGTATACCTTAGATGGGAATTCTTTGGTCATATGCTTGTACATTGTCCGAAGCCATGAAGTTGAGATTTGATTCAAGTGAGCTCATTGCACATGCTGTTTCTTGCTTCTGAGTGGGGAGTGTTTAGATGGTTTTTAGTTCTTATTAATTCCTCTCATTTATACCCTCTTGATGTTTTGTCGGAAATATCTTTCTGAGTATCTGATATATTGTCCAAGGACAATAACAACATCTCAAACTGCCATCATCGGCTAGTATGTTTACCTTTTGACTATCCTCATCATTTTTTGTTGCAAGCAACCCCTTATTACCGAATACACCTTTTAAATCCTTTCCATTGCCTATTACCCTCACTGATAAAAGGGGATTTTTCTTGATCAATAGTGGAGAAAAAATATTTGATGGTTGTAGGAACACCAGAAATTCTTGCTGGCTCATCTTGCTTCTCAACCGAAGTTCCACTTTATCTTTTGGTGATCAGTCATGCAGAATGCTCTGATGGTTTTGCATTAGGGGCATTTTTATCTAATGGCACCATTAATGGTGGGCTTCCTCCGCTATTGCAGGTAATTGTGGGCAGTTTCGTCATGGATGGTCGTAAGGAATCAAAGCCAGTAAATCAAATGGAACCCCTATTTGCTCCGCCAAAAATCACCCCAGGTGGTGGTGCAATAGGTGTTAGCAGCCCTCCTTCACGCGGGACGCTTAGCGAATCCTCTGGTGGGCCTGGGAGCCCGCTCAACCAGAGCACAGGGGCTTGTAACAACAGCAACCCCCAAAGCATGTCAAGCATGCCATGGAGGTGATCTTTTCTGCAGCTTGGTTTTCTCACTTATCTGTGCAGGCATGGGATGGTTGTATTTATTAGCTAATTCCTTCACCCTTGAAGAGCCCCTCTTGTAATTTAAGCTCATTGTGTAATTCTAATTGTGCAGAATAAGTACAATTGGTGACTTTCCAGATTGACCTTGGTGTTGCTGGAAATAGCCAACCTTCGTAGCACTACAGGGGCCCTCCCTCGCCCAATTCTGTTCAGAAGTCATTAATTAGGTTTGTGTAAGTTGTAGGGTTCTATAGAACAGGATATGGTGATTTAATCAGTCTTGTGTTTTGACTATTGTAGTCTTTTGTTGCCCACAAAAAAAACTCTCCTCTGTTTCTCCAGAATCTAAGTGTTAGGTTTCCTTATTAATTCTAGCCCCTTGGCCCTGGTGGTTTTGTGGTAGCCTTGGTAGAGTAATTGCAGTTTCTTTGCCTCGCCCCAAGGTATGTTGCAGAATGTGTGAGAGGTTAAAGTTTGGAATTGAAAACTGCAATGCTTTCATACTGTCTTTGTCATCTGCTGCGTCATGTTTCATGTTACCTGATGTCATGAATCTGCCTGAGAAAATAACATGTTACCTGATGTTATGAATCTACCTGTGAGATTTTTAAGGAAAAAGTGTAACATGATAAAATTAATAAGAATGATGGCTATGAACCTTTTTCCCTTTTAACGGAAAATGAAATGAAAACAACCGAAGAGGAAGAGTGCCAAAACCAGCCCCTTGAATTAGAAGGATCCACTTCACAATTAGAGTCAAAATCTATTTGAAACCCAGAGAAACAAAAATAAAAGATTGTTGAGTACAAAGTCTAGGCATAAACTGATGTTAATGATATTACTTTGTTCTCGGCTTCTGGTTTCAATGCTCCCTCAGTCCCATGCTCCCCTTAAAATTTCATGTAAATTGGAACTAGTTCGGCCTCCAATCCAACGTAGTATGCTAGGACTGGTACCTGGAGCTGGAGGGACAAGAAGAGAGAAGGTTGTGGGAAAGAGTATTTACCTAGTGTGCTCAGTTCAGAGACAAAGGCCATAAATATAGCATTAAGAACTGTAATTTTCGTATACTCTGGACTTCTGGAGACAAAAAAAAATCTTGGCAAAGCTGCAAAACTTGGAAGAGACTTCCATTCCACTCTATGTATCAATGAACATGAGACAGTTCCTTTTGAAAAAGAAAAAGAAGAGAAGATGACAAAAAAATAAATAAATTAAAATTTGAAAACACAAACACCTTTGGTATATCTTCCCAAATATGAAATTAGGAAGGAAAAAGAAAAAGGAAAATAAATTATAATATGTGTATCTAGAAGAAGCTGAAGTTGTTGAATCTCAAGCTTCCATAACTAGCACTAGTAGCATATGCATTAAGGAGCTCATTTTGGGTGGACCAGAATTCGGCTTTCAAACCACCTCGCCTCGCTGCTTTGAGTATCTTGTTCCGATGCGCATACGCTGTCACCACAACCTTCTGACTATTAGCATCCACTTCTACTTTCTCTATCCCTGTAAATAACCAAAAGTTGATCTTACAGTCAAATTAAACGAACTCAATGACGAAAATGAAAAAGAAAAAAAAAAAAAAGAAGTGATTTCAGGACTTTAAATTCCATAGGGGTGTGTTTGTTTATGAGAGAGAGAGAGAGAGAGAAGAAATAACGTACCCTTCAGTTTTGATAGGCATTTTCGCAGTCTTTTCTCATGTATGCCAACCATCTCTACCTTCAATTCGACAGTCTGCAAAGCATATATTTAAGCCATTTCATTAACATTCTATAGAAAGCACTACCAAACAGGATTCAGTTTTGCATTATGAAAATGATATGTGTATCTGTTCTGTTCTAACAAAGACTCGTATACTATCCTCCTCTTGTTGACGACAAAAAGATAGTTATCAATTAAGGCAGTTAACCTCATCAATCAAGATGGATGCACAATTTTCCATAAACAGGAATAGGCACGTGGGACTGATTGTATTTAATTAGCTCCATCCCATGATCTTAATTGAAATAAGAAACCAAGACACCTACCTTTGCTCAATTAATTTATCAAAAATGAAACCATTGTGCTTTAATATCCGTAGAGTTTCAACGCATATTCATCATTTGGAACAAAGTCAGTGCGAACCAATAAAGCCAATAATTACAAATGGTTCCACAAAAGAAGAAGAAGAAGAAGAGGAGTATCGCCACTCAGATGGAATTCTAATCCTGCTTTAGAAATGATAGTGGAAAACAGACAACTTTTATCACAAAAATGGAATTCTATTGTTGTTACCACTAGTAATGGAAATAGGATCCACTTTTAACCGCTACGTAAAATGCAAACAAAGGACTAATTACTTCATCTGCTATCTAACAAATCAAAGGGGGAAAAGAATTTGTACCTCCATGAAAGAATGATGGACTTGATGACTAAGCAGCTGGAAGGAATGATTTAGAAGGAAGAGTGAGTGAATAGATTGGGAATGAAAGGTTATATATATAGCAGAGGGGACACATGGGAAAGATGGAATTAATCAACAATAAAGTGGGTCTTGGCCCTCTTGGGTATTGGGTTTGCTGCTAGAATTCTATGGAAAACATCTGCTTTGTTTTGCTTTCCTTTTTCCAAAGGGAAGAACAATAAGAAGGAAAACCAGAAAACAAGAAAACGAGATATGTTTTTTCTGAATGACTTGTCGGCTCAAGCTTCAAGGCCAGCTCTCGTCTGCCCAAAGCAATGTGAGTCTCAAGCATTTCAAATGATTGGCTTTGACGGGTCCAACTTAGCTTTTCTCTGTAAGTCTCTTTCATCTCTCTTGTAGATATAGTCGTACTTCCCCATCATACTAGAGGAGAGAGAAAAATAACAGTTAAATTGTTTTCTCTCAAAGAGAAAATCAGAACTCACGCAACTCAAATTCTATAGGATATCCTCAGCAGATGATTTTAGCCGTCTATTTCTGACGAGTTGTGGCAAATCTCACGAGGGGGTTCATGTATTGTATATTGGACATCTGGCATGTCTTGCTGTGTTTTTGCTTTGATAAAGAGCGATCCTTCGATGCCACGGTACATTCACCTTGTATTCTATTGTATGGTATCGTAGTCCTGTGTGGGAAGAAAAAAAAAAAAAAAAAAGGAAATTGAGTGAAAAAGAAAAAAGAGAATAAAAACTTGGAACCTGATCAACGAGAAATAAACTACGCAGCAAGTTTGGTATTTCTCGATAGCATCATTGTATATATATATATATGTGTGTGTGTGCAACTGATGTGGCAAGGTGCTGCTTTTGAGGAAGGGGTAACAGCTCGAGGATCAGATGTGCTGTCTGAATCTGGAGACACATTGCCGAAGGGGATTGCTTTGTCAATCAACTCGGATAATGCTAAGACAAATGCACAAACAAGATGATCTTGAGCATAACCTCTCAATAGCTACAAACAACTTGAATACGATCCCAATTTATTACCCAAGAATATGCGGATGAACCGTTAAGAATTACAGTAAGTATTGTTTCAAAATTCATTTAACACATTTGTGGGGATGAGTTCTCTAACTGGGTGACAAAAGCAGAGAAATGGATGGGGGGCCACGCATTTCGGACCCGATATTGGGAATCTGATGTGGGGGTGGGGCGTACGAACGAAACGCTTTGGAATTGGAATCTGGATCTCGAATTTTCACACCACATTTCTCGAGAATCAATCACATCGCTTGATCTTTGGTCAAAAACTAGTACTTTAGTTAACCTTCTGGAGCAAGAACTGGAAAACCAAAGCAAACAGAAACTCGATCGGCTACTTTTTTTGTTGTTGATAATTAGAAGTGTCCCTAAGTCAGTTCAATCCGGATTAGGGTCAAATTTTATATCAAATCAATTTTAGTGGATTTCTAATTTTCGGATTCAAAACCAAGTTGATTAAGATTTGAAATTAAGCAAACCCAACCCAACCCAACCTAGCAAAATACAAGTTGGTTGGAGTTGACTTTGCAAGTCTAATTGTTTTGCACAAGAGTTGATCAATTCATTAAAAAATTTGACAATCACTATAATGCACATTGACAAAAACACATTATATGCAATTGTTAGGTGTAGAAGTTTCTACAAAAGATAATAGTAACCAATGACCTTGATACAAGTTATTAAATCATAAACTTTATAAGTTCTTGTTCACAATACATGAAGTGGGTCGTCAGTTTTTTGCTTAGTCCGGTTTACTTAATTAGGTCAGGAACCACTCATCAGTTTACAATGCTGAGTGTGTATAAAACTGTAGGAATTGAAGTAGATGCACAAGAGCGTCATTTATAATAATATGTAGAGAGCAAGAGTTTTTCTAGAGCGCACATATATATATTTGGTGATGATGATTTTTCGACCAGGCTGGAAGCTGCGCTTAGTATACCTGGTCGTTCCTTGTTGATCGTCCTCGCCCTCCCAAGTCGAGTGGACGCCCGTAATCATTCACCGATCGGGTCGGCGCCTGACCACGCCAATAGGGCCCACTTCTGACACCGACCACCTTGGCACGCATCAGAGGCGTGGGCGTGTACTTGCTACCAACGCCACTTCCCTGACACCGCCCTGACACACGCCACTCTGGAGTGTAGGGATGGTCCACTCAAGTGTTCTGACACCATTCTGATCCCCCACTCGAGAACCGGCACGTGGAAGGACCACCTACCTCCACCATGCAAGCATAGAAGGGAAGAAACTTCAGCTCTTTCGGAGGTATGCATACACACAACCCTGAATATCTCTCTCTCCAATGCTGGAATCCCCTAGAATCTAACTTGAACACCGGAGGGCCATTGGCTCCCATCACACCGGTGGGTTTTAGTGCAGGGGATCACCAGCTGACCAAAGAGCAATTCATCCCAGACCTGGGGGCAAGCCAACACGAGATTGCTACATCATTAGCTGGCGCCGTCTGTGGGAAACACTTCTCTTATGGTATTTCATGGTCTTTACTAGGTCTGGGATTAGCACCCTCCCTGAAAGAACTTCGATGGCCGATTCTAGTGCAGAAAAGATAGCCACTTTGGAGAAGACGGTGGCTGACATAATGACCTGCATGCAGCAGCTGGTCAGTCAAAACGCGGAGTTACTTCAACGAAACCCCCCTCCTCCACTAGAGGTTCCACCGCAACCCAACCCGCTGGCAAAAGAACAACAAGAGCAGGAGGTCGACAAGGATCTGTCCATCTTCCCCAATGGCGGCGAAAACGACAATGGAAGGCGGGTTGAGGACCCTCTACTTCGCCGCGAGCCCAACATCGAAGAAATGCAAACGAGCCACACCATCCCGTCGAGGACGGAGATGGTGGGTGACAAACTGGAAAGTTTCCATGCTTGGGACGAGCAACTAAAAGCCATGCAAACTCAAATGGCTGGAGTGTTAGCAGTGGTGGAAGCAAAAACTCCAAACACCGTGAACGCTCTCATTGGCCAAACGGCCTCCCCGTTCACGCAGAAGGTGATGGAATTTCCACTCCCCCAAAGTTTAAAATGCCGACCTTGGATGCGTTCGATGGTTCCAAGGACCCGGTGGACCACTTGGAAACATTCAGAGCACTCATGCACCTGCAAGCGGTGCCGGACGAGATCATGTGCAGAGCATTTCCCATCACACTGAAGGGTTCGGCACAAACTTGGTTTAACAAAATAAAGCCGGCGACAGTCTCCAACTTCAAGGAACTCAGCAAGCTCTTTGTGAGCCACTACATCGGGGCCCAACGGCAAAGGCGGCCTGCGGCATACTTGTTAATTGTGAGGCAGAAGAAGGAGGAGACATTACGGGAGTATGTTGGGAGGTTCAACCAAGAGACGTTGGCCGTGGACGACGTGGATGACAAGGTGGCTGTGACAGCGTTCATGAGCGGCCTGAGAAGTGGGAAACTCCTCTTTTCCCTATCAAAGAGACCGGCCCAGGATATAGCAGAGTTGATGCTCCGCGCTCAGAAGCACATGAATGCGGAGGATGCCATGAGCGCAAGGAGAGATAATGATGAAGGGGACAGTTCACGCTCGGAGAAGAAGCGATCGAGCAGAACATCGAACGATGAAAGGGAGACCAAGACGAGCCGAAATAACAACCGAGCGAGGAACAGGGGAGAGGAGAGGAGAGGAGAGAGCACTATCGCGATCTCGATCGAACATTCACCCCCCTCATGACAAAGTTAAAGGATGTACTGATGGAGATCAGAGACGACTCGGACCTGAAATGGCCCGACCCTTTGAAGATGCTGTCGGGTATGAGGAACAGGAGACGATACTGTCGGTTCCATCGTGACCATGGCCACGACACGGAGGACTATATCGACCTGAAGCAGCAGATCGAAGATCTGATCAAATGGGGGAGGCTTAGCCGCTATATGGCCGGTCGAGATCGAGCACAGGAGGAACGACGCAGTCCAACAAGAACCGAAACAACCACCCAGCCCATTGGAGAGATAAGGGTCATTGCTGGAGGATTCGTTGGAGGAGGGGAGTCCTCTTTGGCGAGGAAGAAACACATTCGGGACATCCGAACCAAAGCAGAAGTAATGCTAGTCGGGGTGGCCCCTCTTGGGTCCATCGCCCTACCAGTAACCCTTAGAGAGGAACCACACCGAACAACGAAAATGGTGCACTTTTTGGTTGTGGACTGCCCTTCTGCATACAATGCCATCATTGGCTGAAACCGCCCTAAATCAGTTTAAGGCAGTCACTTCTATGTACCACCTTTGGATTAAATTCCCAACCGACACTAGGGTCGGGTGTGCAAGGGGCGACCAGAAGGAAGCACGGGAGTGCTACATGGCCTCCCTCAAAGGAGAACCCAGCAGAGAGACCTTGGTAGTCGAAGAGCTCGAGCCGAGGGATGAGGAGGAAGTCAGAAGGGGAGAGCCAGCAGAAGATCTGGAAGATGTCCTGGTCGGGCAACCAGGGCAGGATAGAATAGTGAGGATGGGGGCCGCCGCACCCAAGGAGTTGAAGCAACAGCTGCGGGAGTTCCTGAGAAACAACGTCGACGTGTTCGCCTGATCTCATGAAGACATGTCTGGTATTGACACACGAGTAGCAGCTCACTACTTGAATATTAACCCCGAGGCCGGGCCAGTCAAGCAGAAGCGGAGGAACTTCGCACCAGACAGGAACGATGCAATTGCTCAAGAGGCGGAGAAGCTGGTGCAGGCGAAGTTTATCAGGGAAGTGCATTACCCCACTTGGCTTTCCAACGTTTTCATGGTGAAGAAGTCCAACGGGAAGTGGCGGATGTGTGTTAATTTCACCGACTTGAACAAAGCGTGCCCCAAGGACAGTTTCCCACTACCGACCATCGATCTCCTTGTCGACTCTACTGCGGGGTATGAAATGCTAACCTTTATGAATGCTTTTTTAGGATATAACCAGATCCAAATGGCGGAGCGCAACCAGGAGCACACGGCCTTCATTACAGACCAGGGGCTCTATTGCTACAATGTCATGCCGTTCGGGCTAAAGAATGCAGGGGCAACATACCAGTGGTTGGTCAACCTCATGTTCAAGTCACAGATTGGTCGTAATGTGGAGGTTTATGTGGATGATATGTTGGTGAAGAGCAAGGAGGCCACCGACCATCTGTAGGACCTTGAAAAGACGTTCCAAACATTGCACAAGTACCGAATGAAACTCAACCCCGCCAAGTGTGCCTTCGGCGTCACCTCGGGCATGTTCCTAGGCTTTTATGGTGTCGTAGAGGGGAATCGAGGCAAACCCAGAGAAGATTCAAGCCATTATCGACATGCAGGCGCCCCAAACGACAAAGGACATTCAGAGACTGGCAGGACGTGTTACTGCCCTAAACAGGTTCATATCTCGGTCTACTGACAAGTGTCTTCCATTCTTCAAGATCTTACGCACGGCGTTTGAGTGGAACGAGGAGTGTGAAGTAGCTTTTGGTCATCTCAAACAATACCTTTGCTCAGTCCCGCTGCTCAGTCGAACCGTCCTGGGGGAGGAGTTGTTTCTCTATTTGGCTGTGTCGGTGACAGCAGTGAGCTCAGCTCTTATCCGAGAAGAAGGGAGGATCCAAAAGCCAGTATATTACACCAGTCATGCCTTGCATGGAGCAGAAGAATGGTACCCGAAGATGGAACTCATGGCCCTCGCGCTGGTGATTGCAGCTCGGCACCTACGGTCCTACTTTCAAGCCCACACGATTGTGGTACTCACTAATAAGCCATTGAAGAACATCTTGCACAAACCAGAGACGTCAGGACGGTTAGTGAAATGGTCCGTTGAACTTAGCCAGTTCGACATCCACTACCGATTCTGACTAGCGATTAAAGGGCAGGCGGCTGCGGATTTCATTGCAGAATTCACTAACCCACCCCTTGCCACCCCTGAAGCCGATCTACCTGATAGCCACTTGGTCTTAAACGTTGATAGTTCTTCCACTCATGATTCTGGTGGTGCCGGCGTGGTCCTCGTCACCCCAGATGGCTACAAGATGGAATATGCGCTTCGCTTCAAGTTCCTCGCCACTAACAACGTCACCGAATACGAAGCACTCATTGCCGGTCTCAGAATGGCTCGGCGAATGGGGGCTGAACAGATAGTGGTCCGAAGCAACTCTCAGCTCATGGTGGAGCAGGTTTAGGGAGAGTACGAAGCAAGAGAAGACAACATGAAGCAATACTGCCAAGTGGCGAAGAGCCTGGCCAAAAGATCGCGAAAATACTCTTGGAACGTGTCCCGAGATTGGAGAATGAACATGCAGACCAACTGGACAAGATAGCCTTCTCGAACGAGCCCGACCCGAACGTCCCAATTGAAATTCTCGATTCACCAAGCATCCAGAGCCCGGAAGTCGACCAGATTGTGCCCGAATCCTCGTGGATGAGCTAAATCAGGAATTACTTAGAGAGCAGAACCCTACCTGAAGATCGGAACGAAACGAGGTGGATTCAGTACCGGTCGAGTAGATACCTCATACAAGGCGGGATATTATATAAAAGAGGGCATACCATGCCGCTGCTTCGTTGCGCCAATGAGGAAGAGGTAGATTACATAATGCGGGAGGTTCACGAAGGGGTGTGTGGGAACCACTCTGGTGGCCGATCTCTCGCCAAGAAGATACTGCGAACGACCTACTATTGGCCCACGATCGAGAAAGATGCCCAAGAATTCATTAAGAAGTGTGACAAGTGCCAACGGTTCGCCAGCATCCCAAGATTACCCTCGCAGGAACTAACCCCGATCCAAACCCCTTGGTCGTTCGCGCAGTGGGGGATCGATATCGTGAGACCATTACCGCTCGACAAAGGACAGACCAAATTTGCAGTGGAGGCGATCGACTACTTCACAAAGTGGACTGAGGCAGAGGCCCTATTGACAATTACAGAGGAGAAGATGAAGAAGTTTTTGTGGCAGAATATTGTGTGCAGGTTCGGAATCCCCAAGGTTGTCATCACGGACAACGGAAAGCAGTTCGAGGGTAGAGAGTTCAACAAATTATGCACCGACCTAGGGATAAGCCACCATGCTTCGTCCCCAGAGCACCCTCAGGCAAAGGGCCAAGTTGAAGTCACTAACTGGTCCCTATTGAAGATCCTCAAGACGAAATTGGAGAAGGCCAAAGGCTTGTGGGCAGAGGAGCTCCACAACATCCTCTGGGCCTACAGAACGACGGAGAGGGTGTCTACGGGGCAGACGCCATTCTCACTTACTTTCGACACCGAAGCCGTCATCCCAGTAGAGATCGGTCTCCCCAGCCCCAGAACGGTGCAGTTCGACCCCATGACCAACAGCGAGGCCCTGAATGTGGATTTGGATCTGTTGGAGGAAATGAGACTACAGACAGCCATGAGAGTGGCGACCTACCAACAGAAGATGTGCCAGTACCACAACTCCAGAGTTCGGCCAAAAGACTTCATGATCGGGGACCTTGTTTTGAAGAGGGTCAACCAGTCGACCAAGGATCCCAGAGATGGCAAGCTTGGGCCTAATTGGGAAGGACCCTACCAGGTGATCAACAGTACTAGGAAGGGGACGTATAGGTTAAAGAACTCAGAAGGCAAGGAGCTCCCGCACCCGTGGCACGCAGAACATCGAAGGAAGTACTACTCTTGAAAGGCCCCTACTTGTAATTCTCCAGAATATCAATAAAAGCGACTGTTCAGCAAATTGTCCACATGTATCGATTTTGGATTTGTCTACTTGCGTGGAATCGACATAGAATATGCTCGGCCAAGTGCCGAGCAGAGCTAGAGGGCCTTAATTGGGAATGACACAAAAATAGAATCTGCTCGGCTAAGTGCCGAGCAGAATCAGAGGGTCTTAAATGGCAATGGCACAGAAATAGAATCTGCTCGGCCAAGTGCCGAGTAGAGCCAGAGGGCCTTAAATGGCAATGACACAGAAATAGAATCTGCTCAGCCAAGTGCCGAGCAGAGCCAGAGGGCCTTAATTGGCAATGACACAGAAATAGAATCTGCTCGGCCAAGTGCCGAGCAGAGCCAGAGGGCCTTAATTGGCAATGACACAGAAATAGAATCTGCTCGGCCAAGTGCCGAACAAAGCCAGAGGGCTTTAATTAGCAATGGCGCAGAAATTAAGTCTGCCCGGCCAGGCACCAAGCGGATCCTGAAATGAAAATGGCTATGAACCCACTTGGCCAGTGGCCGAGTAGAGCCAATTATTGGACCTGTTTGGCTATAGTTGCCGGTCAGGTCCTCACTAGCACTTACAAGCATTCTACAAATCACTCCTATCAAATGTTCTGAAAACATAGCAGATATAGAGTAAAAACAAAAGGTAATTTCATTAAGGCAATAAGATGTACAAAGGCAGGACGCCCCTTACACAAAAAAAAAAAGAAAAGAAAAAGAAAAGCAGAAAGACAACTAGCAAAGCAAAACAGTGAGGCCCGAGCTACATTCACGCCTGAGCGTGCTCGGTAGTTTGCCCCTCAGCATCGGCGCTTAGAGCATCCCCGACTCGATCACCTGTAGCGGCATCCTGCTGAACCTCTATGGTCTGGCCTTTTCCAGTAGTGTCCGTCTGGGCCCCCTCTTCGGCCACTGGGTCAGTAGCATCCTGGCCATCCACAGGCGCGACTCCATCAAGAGGATCCAGACTCGAGAAGTCCGACTCGGGATACTTCTTGGATGCCTGCTTCCGAGCCGCCTCGAAGCCCATAAGAAAAGTGGGCTCCAACAAGGCCTGGAAGTCATCCCCTTTCTTAAACTCCTCGACGGCATCCGCCATTGCCTTTTTGAGTTCCTCGCCATAAGCTGCTACGGTCTTCTCCAACTTGGACCTTTTGGCCTCCTCAGCCGAGAAGCTCAGCAACAACTTGTTGGCCTGTCTGGCGAGCCTTTCATTGTTGGCCCGAGCCGTCTGGAGCTCCTCTAAAGCAGAATCCCTTTCGACACGGGCGGTCAAGACATCGCCCTTCACCGACTAGACCTCCTGGATGAGCGCCGAGCTGGCTGCCTTCTCCTCCTGGAGGGCTTTCTCCGAAGTCCCCAAGCGATGGCCCAGAGCCATGACCTTGGCAAGAGACTGAAAGCCGAGTGGTTAGAACTTATATAACATGAAAAACGATGAAGAACAGAATGCTAACCACATAGAAGCATACCTTGAATAGGTCGTGGTTAGCGTCCTTGACCAACCGCAAGTTGGGATGCTTAGCCAGCTTCGTGATGTCCGACGGCCTTACCGCCTCTGCCGCCCTTTCCCAGGCCACGTCCGAGCTGTCGATGACATTGGTCGGGGCAGAAGCAGCTGGACTGGCATGAGCCTGGGAGTCTGCCGAAACGACTGCACCGCGCCTCGACTGAGAACCCTCCGAATACCCCGATGGAGGCCTGACGACCATAGAAACCTGACCTTTCCCCTTTTGGGGGGACGCCTTCTTTGGCAGAGGAGGGGGAGGGGGGAGCTCTTCTGTAGCCTCGGCGGTCTTCTGACGCTTCGACCCCGAGGCACCGGCCGCCGCTGCCCTCTTTCTGGCCAAATAATTGATGTTGAAGTTCATAGCGGTCGGCTCAGAGGTTGGTTCGGATGCTTGGGGACCGGGCTAAACTGCTGCAGTGTCAACCTGGGTAACGGTAGTGGACTGGCGATTTGCAAAAAGTAGCCAGAAAGGTTAGAGAACGACCAGCATAATAGAAGTAAAAATGTACTCACTCCTCTCACATTTTGCAGCCAAGGCCTCTCTGCTCGGTTCGAGTCCCAAAAGGTATAGCGCAAGCGCCTTAACAGACATCAAGTCTTTGGTGCTCCGAAACTTGTACTCGGCAGACAGAAGGGGCTTAACCCGACCTAACACCCGTAGGACACGTTCATCAGAACGGGCGGCGCATGCAACAAACATGAAACAAGAAGGGAGGAAGACTCGAGGAAAAGAACATACCTTTTGTCGCGCCCAGATTTTTCACACTCGAGGAATACTCACACAAGCGGAAAAAATATTGTACTCTCTCGTTAGAACTCACCCTTCTAGAAGAATGAGTGCGACTAGGTTTGAATTGAAAATTGATTTGAATAAAGGGCTTTTAGAAACGATTTGGAATCGCCACCTAACTTGATTAAGGTGAGTTAAGTCACCTAAAAACTAAGCATAATCCGTAAACTACACTTAGAGTTTTTGAAAATGATTTTTGAAAATAGTACCTCAAGATAGGGTTTTTAAGAAAACAGGTTGTTTAGCAACCCTTGAAAAACATTTAAGCCATTTTTTAAAAATAACTCCTTTTTGGTCTTTCGAAAACAGTGATCTAAGTTCGGAGATTGGTTACGTGTAGGGAAGACGTACTAAGCCATCACCCTACCCTGCCCTTTCGGTACCTACATGTCAATCTACCCCAGATTCACCTATGAGAGTCTTTAACTAACTATTGTTCAATCCTATCCACTTTGAAAAATAATGTTTGACGAGAAACTAACATGATGCATGATATGCAAGTGCAAGAAAAGAGAGTTGATTTGGAAATAGATTTGAAAAGAGTTTGATTTGATTTGAAAAGAAAGAGATAGAAGCTTGAATTTGAAGATTGAAATTGAATTTGGAAATTGAAATTGAAGATTGAAAATAAGAATAGATCATAGAATTGAAAACTTGAAGAAAATTGTAAGATTGGAGATTGGAAAGAAATTGTAGAAATAGAATTTTGAAAAATGTTATGGAATTGGAAATTTGAAAAATGTGGAGACCGCATCCATGATGGTTGCCTACGTATCCTTTTAGAGGAATCAGGTCAGTCGTAGTTTGGACAAGAGTCCGATTGAGAATAGAAGAGTTAATTGGAAGAAAGAGATTGAATTGGAAATTGGATTAGAAGATTGAGAAATTGAACTTTGATTGGAAGATTTGAAAAGATTTGATTTTGAAAGACTCGGTTTAGGAAACCTAGAAAGACTTGAGACTTAGAAAAGAAGGCTTGGATTTGACTTGGAAAGAGTTTAGAGAAGAATTGACTTGAATACTTGGACTTGGAAGATTAAGAAAGGTTGGAATTTTGGAAAGGTTCGAATTAGGAAAGTTTTATTTTAGGAAAGTTTTGTAATTAGGAAAGTTTTGTTTTAGGAAAGTTTCAAATTAGGAAACGTTCATCTTAGGAAGGTTTTATGATTAGGAAAGTTTCAAGTTAACAAAGTTTTGAATTTGGAAAGCTTAGAATTTAAAAAGATTTTAAACTAGGAAAGATTTAGAAAAAAGGTTTGAATTAAGAAAGTTTTGAGTTTAGAAAGCTTTGATTTAGAAAGATTTGAAATCTAGAAAGTTTAAGATTTAGAAAGTTTTAGAGTTTTACTTTTTAGAAAATCTTGAGATAAGGAAAGATTGAGTTTAGGAAAGATTGGAAAATCTAGTTTTAGAAAGTTAAGATTTGAAAAGAGGTAGAGTTAGGAAAGGGTTGAATTAGGAAAGATGTGGAAGTTAAGTTTTAAAATTTAGGAAAGATTTTTATATTCAAGTTTTGAAAACTTAAGATTTAGGAAAATAGAAGATTAGGAAGGAGTTGAATTAGGAAAGATTTAGATTTTGTTTCTAAGAAGAAGTGTTTTGATTTTGTTTTCAAAAACGGAGGATTGGATCTAGTTTTTTAAACGAGAAGATTGAATTTGGTTTCCTAAAGGGAAGATTGGATTTGACAAGGATTTGGAAAGGGAAGTTTTAAAAACCCTAGATTTGGAAGACTATAGTTTTGACGTAGAAAAGAGGTTTTTTTGGAAATTTATGATTTTGATGTAGAAAGGGAGGTTTTGGAAATGTAGGTTTTGGGAAAGGTCGAAAATCACGTTTTTGGAAAGAAAACTAGGGTTTCCTAATTATGGGTTCTAGGGCTTGACTTGGACTATAAGGAAAGCGTTTTTGGAAATTGGGTTTTTTGGAAAGAGGGATTTGTGGAAGGAAATCCTAGAGAGGAGTTTCTAAAAGGAAGATTTTGGGAAGAGAGTTTTTAGAAAGATTTTTGATGGAAGATTGTTGGAGAGAGTTTTTGGAAAGATTTTTAGGGAACGTTTTTAGAAAGTGAATTTTGAGGAGAAAGAGTTTTTGGAAAGAGATCCTAGTGAGGAATTTTTTAAAAAGAGATTTTTGAGAAAGAGATTTAGGAAGAGATTTTTCTAAGAAGGAAACCTAGGAAATATTTTTGAAAAATGGACCTTGAAGAGAGTATTTTAGAAAGGAGTTTAAAAAGAGAAGTTTTGGAAAATAGATTTTTGGAGGGAGTTTTTGAAAACAACTTTGGAAATGAGAGTTTTTAGAAAGCACGTTGAAAAAGAGGGTTTTAGAAAGAGAGACTTTTGAAAAGAGAGTTTTTAGAAGGTGTAAAAACATCTCACTTTCCTAAAGCAATTCTAACCATAAAAGAGTTAGAACCACTTTAGGAAAGCGGTTTTGAAAACAACAAGATTTGAAAATATGGACCATATTGATCACTTTGAATGTGACACTTTTCTAAAGCAACCCTAGCCATGGAAAAGCTAGAATCACCCTAGGATTGTGATTTTGAAAGCATGTTTTGAAAAAGGAGATTTTGATGCACTTTTGAAAACAAGTTTAATGTAAGCTTTGAAAAACGAGTTTGAAAACGATTTTTGGAAGAATGCAAGATAATGATATGCACAATGCAAATTTGGGGTCGTGAACATACAAGGTTAAGGCTTCACCACATAATCAAGGGGGCCGAACCCACATAGTCTCCGGTTAGCCTAAAGGAAAGCCCCCAACACGGTGACCCTCCAATAGTCTAATCCTACACATGGACCTGGAGTCCCCTTGTTTCAAGCATGCAAAAAAATGGGGGGAAAGAGATAGGAGATTAAAATAGAGAAAACTCAAGTGGGTTAGGAGAGAGAAGAGAGAAGGGGGAGTGCAGAAATTTAAATAGAAAACCTACCTTGTATCTTGTTTATTTTGCGCGCCTTGCTTTCTTCGGTCTTCGCTTCACTTCAGTCTTGATCTTCGAGGGCTCGTCTTTAATCTTCAAGGCTTCGGTTTGCAGCTCTTCAAGCCTTCAAAGGAGGGTTGGAGGCTAGTGTATAAGTGTATGGGGATGTGTATGAGTGTATATGAGGTTAGGGTTTGTGTATGGTGGCTAGGGTTTGGAAAACCTAAGAAAGCTAGGGTTTAGGAAGTGCACGAGTTCTGTATATCAAAATATATGATTTTTAAACTGAGTTTACGAACCTCTTTCACGCTGGAGGGGGCTCTGTATTTATAGAGAGAGGAATGCACTAGCGCTTGTTGTAGTGGCGCTAGACCAAACATTACACTGGTGCCACTAAAAGTGGCGCTAAGCCATTTTTTGGCTTGGCGCCACTACTAGTGGTGCCAGTCATTTAGGAAATGTTTAAGGTCGGCAAGCAACGTATCTTTGACTAGATTTGGGCGCCTGTACTAGTGACTACCATGCAATTTTTAGCCTGGCTTCACTAGGAGTGACTTCGGAAAGTCTGGAAAGGAGTTTGGGAGACCGAGAATGACCCGGAAGGCCAGGAAAGAGCAGGAACACTTAAAATAGTGTCCCAGAGGTATTTGACTTGAAAAATGAGGATAAAATGTGTCAGAAGGGTTGATCGGGTTTTTAGGGGCAAAACAGTCAATCGGATCGGGAAGCTGCCGGGACGGACTTGGACTGTCCTGGAAGAAGACTTAAGATTTGGAAACATTATTTAGAATGTTTTCAAAGGTTTCCGGTTTGATACCCAGAGCCGATGTGGTCGGAAAAGGTGACCGGCCCACCAGGGGCAAAACGGTCATTTCGCACCGGGTTTGCCGGAATTAACTCGGAATGATCCGGAAAGATAAAGAAAGGTTGAGAGTACTATAAAAAGTATTCTCGGGAGGTTACCGGTTTGATACCCAGAGCCGGTGTGGTCAGAAAAGGAGACCGGCCCACCAGGGGCAAAACGGTCATTTCGCACTGGGTTTGCCGGAACTGATTCGGAATGATCTGGAAAGGTAGAGGAAGGTTGAGAATACTATAAGAAGTAATCTCAGAAGGTTACCGGTTTGATACCCAGAGCCGGTGTGGTCGAAAAAGGAGACCGGCCCATTAGGGGCAAAATGGTCTTTTTGTACCGGGTTGGCCAGAACTGACTCAGAATGATCCAGAAAGGTAAAGGAAGGTCGGGAATACTATAAGAAGCATTCTTAAGAGGTTACCGGTTTGATACCCAGAGTCGGTGTGGTAACTGGGGCGTTCGGATGCCTAGGGTCAAAATGGTCATTTTGACCAAAAAGTCTTGGAAAAGGCCCAAGGGGCAGTTTGGTCATTTTTAACCAAAGTGGACTAGTAGGCACTGGTGTTGACCTGGGTTTTGAGTGTTTTCACCACTCTGACGATGGTCGTCGTGACACAGGGGTTTGTTGGCAATCCCCTATATCCACCTGTTTGCAAGTATTTCTGCTACTCTAACGGTTGTGATGTTTGCGAGTATTTTCGCTACTCTAACGGTTCGTGATCATTCCCGAGACTGCCTGATCTCGGAAAGCTGCTAAAGGGGACTTAGCGCCTGAGAAATCAATTTTCTCGGAAGGCGTGCCTAAACGGACATCTCTGTTGAGTCAAGGTTAATCCTTGTTGACTCAAGGTTAATTCCCATGTTGATTTTGATGATAACTAAACCTTGTGTTATGTTACTAATGAATCTACTTAGTGTGCAGATTAACAAGTTCATAACTTAGACTTAAAGTTAGATTTTAAGTCTAATACATATCAAAGGAATGCATAACAAGTTCAAGATGTAAGCAATGAATTCAAAGGGCTATGCAATGAACCAAACTGATAAATGATGCCTAAAGAAGAATTCATCAGAATACACAAAGATCAATTGAAGAATATGCAAAGAACAGTTGAAAAAGAATTAGTTGTTGAAGAATTTGAAAAATGCTTAAGAGATGATCTCATCTGGTATGGTTAAGACCAATTCAAGACAATGAGATTGAAGTTGCTGAGAAGACGGCTCACAATGAAATTCTGATCTCTACATGGAATCCAAGTGAAGAATTCTTCTACAGTGTAAAGAGTCAATGAAGATTAGATGTGTGAAGAGATTTCATCTAGTCTGCAATGGTCTCTGTGAAGTGTTTATTGAATAATGAAGAATTGCTATCAAAGAAAAGAAATCAGAAATGAAGCATTGTGAAGTTCTACAGGACGATTGGCATTCAAGAAGATGTTCTACAATGATTGAAGAAGCTTTGTAAATGAAGAAGTAAAGTTCAGCTTTAATCAAATAAAGCTTTGAGATTCAAGAAGAAGATCAACATCCAATGATTGATTCAATCCAAATTTAAATAGAAGTTAACTCTGATGAGTTAAGAAGATTTGATTGATTATCATAGCCCAAAGACATACTCCTTGAAGATCTTATACCAGTGCTTTGATAAGCTTGATCAATAGAAATCTGAAGGCTAAATTTTGGGCAATGAGGGGACTCATGAAAATGAGGAGTCGCCTCCTGATCACGGACGCTAAAAGGCCTGAAGACATATTGAACAATGAGGGGACTCATGGAATTGAGGTGTCGCCTCTTGCACACAGAAGCAAATTGTCTGAAGACCAAGTAGGCAATGAGCGGACATATTGTTATGAAATGTCGCCTCACAGTGCCAGACGCAAAGGCTTGAAAATAATATGATCAATGAGCGGATACATTGTTATGAAGTGTTGCCTCACAGTGCCAGACGCAAAGGCTTGAAGATAATATGATCAATGAGCGGACACATGAAGATGAAGTGTCGCCTCCTGGTGGCAGAAGCAAAAGGCTGGAAGTTTAAATGATCAATGAGTGGACACCTGAAGCAGAAGTGTCGCCTCATGACAGCAGAAGCCTGATATGAAGAAGACAGATGAACAAGAAGTCGCCTCATTAACATGAAGAGGGGACTCATGAACTCAGTGAACATCATCTGGTAAATGCAGAAGTAGGAAGTGTCGACACCACAAGAAATGGAGCCGACTCCCTCTATCGCAACGGCTATTTTTCTTAACGTTATAACAGATTGGACGTGCATTTATGATACCCAACTACCTCCAACGGATGGAATCAATGCAAGGGTATATATACTAGCCTCCAACTGCATTTATACACAAGAATCAAGAGGAAGAAACAAGAAGAGACGAAAATCTACTGAATCACTGATATTCCTGAAACATTCTTCCTGTTTTATTCTTGTGAGCTTTGATTGTAAATCTACTCTAGTTAGAGAGTTTGTTTGTGAGTTGTATACTCTTATACACTTGTAACTGAGAGTTTGGAGAGTTCTCTTGTGTGAAGCAAAACTCTTGTAAAGTTTAAGTGGAGCTTAGACAAAATCACTTGGGAATTGAAGAACTCAGTGAGGGGTTCTTGTAGAGTGAGCTGAGCACTTCATCAATTAGCAACCCATCTTGTAATAGGTGATTACATAATGGAAGAAGGCTTCAAGGAGGTCTTGGGGTGAGGACGTAGACCACGGTTTGTGGTTGAACCTCGGTAAATCTGTGTCTCCTTCTTATTGCTCTATTTTCTTTGTTTCCATTGATAACATTGCTTTGCACATAGATTAGCCATTGCTATATTGTTTAGATTAATTTTAATTAATCTTAACTTGTATTAATTTTTGAAAAACCCAATTCACCCCCCTTCTTGGGTTGCCTATTGGACCAACAATCTCTGCATTAGCGCGCTAACAGGCGCCAAAGGTGGACCGTTCTACCATCTAGGGGACTTGGGGTCTCGTCTCGGTCGACAGGTTTAAATGGGCTTACCATTTCGAAGAGATTTTTTTCAAAAAACGTGCCGGACCGTCTCAAGGAATAAACTGTCTCGAGAGAGGGATTCGAAAGGGGACTTAACGTCTTCGGAAAGATGTGCTTGATTTGGACCCGTCTCGAGAAATAAACTGTCTCTAGAGAGGGATTGGAAAGGGGACTTATTGTCTTCGGAAAGACGTGTCTAATTTGAAACCGTTTCGAGGAATAAACTGTCTCGAGAGAGGGATTGGAAAGGGGACTTACCGTCTTCAGAAAGACGTGCCTGATTTAGAACCGTCTCGAGAGATAAACTATCTTGAGAGAGGGATTGGAATTGGAAAGGGGACTTACCGTCTTCGGAAAGACGCGCCTGATTGGAGTAGATTTACCATCTCGAGGAATCAACTGTCTTGAGAGAGAGGTTGGAATTGGAAAGGACAATGCCCCTAAGGGCATTTTGGTCATTTTGCCTCTATTTGGGCCTGGCGGGCCCGCAAAGCGATGGAAAGACGGGATTTGGACTTAGAAAGTTGGTTTCTGTTGGAATATGCCCACAATGACTTGAACACAAGTCTGGATGGAGTGTAGATTGCCGAGCAGTCAAAAATGGGGTGCTTACACCCTTCTTACTCGGATAACCCCATTGCCTGGGGATCCGAGCAGAGAAGTCTGTCTCCCAAGGGCAGAACTCCTAGCCCTCTCCGCTAATGAAGAAGAACCAGTCCTTCCAGTTCTTGTGTGAAGAAGGAAGTTCGCCGACTAGATCGAACCCTGTCGACCGACCTAAGAAGTACCAGTACCCCTTCTCACGCTCGGTCGGCCTGTAGCAATATGAGAACTCCTCTGGCGTTACGTCCCTCCCATGGACGATCTGCCAGAGGATCATACAACCCGCCATGATTCGCCAGGCGTTCGGCGAGAGCTGTCTGGGGGTGAGGCGCAACCTCCGTAGAATCTCTCTGACTGGTAGAGGGAACGGCACACGAAGACTGCCAGCTAGTGCGCCTTCAAAGATTGCTATCTCCCCCTCCTTAGGCAAGCACGCCCGGTCCCTAGGGTTGGGGACCCTACACCTTACCCCTTTTGGGATCTGGTACACTCGCCGAAGGGTGGCGACCTTCTCCCTATCGAGAGAGGAAGCAACCCTCTCTGCTCCATACCCGGGGCCATCCTATTCCTCCCCCTCTCCAGGTCCGACCTCCATTGCTCGGGCAGCAACCTCAACGGGTTGGTCCCGTTCCTCCCCAACTCCAGAGTGAGCGACTCCAACCTCCCCTGAATGGGGAACTCCTTGGGACCTCCCGGAGTCCCCCATAGAGGCTTCTTCCTGGGTCCGACTCCTCTCGACTTGGTACCCATTGGAACCGGTCCCTTCTAAGTCCGAACTAACCCCCTCCTGGTTCGACATAGTCCCAAGGGGCCTGCAGCCCTCAATCCTATCAAACACTAGCCTAAACAACTCACACAAATCCCCAAGGACGGATTCTAAGAATTCTGGCCTGTCAACAAACCTCGAAAGGTCGGGAATCTGGCCCCTTCCCTAAAAAACGGACACGCAACGAGTGATAAACCAGTACATACAACCAGAGGGCGAAGCTTACCGCGTTCCAAAGCAAGCTGGCGGCGGAACTCGAGAAATGGCACCCTTCGACTGGCCAAAGATGACGGAGATGACGATGGCAGCGTAGGGGACGGCGAAGTAAGCTTTGTTCCTCTCTCTCTCTCTCTCTCTCTCTCTCTCTCTGCGTATTTGGTAAAAAGTAGTGAGGCCGAAAATAGGGGCAACTGCCTTACAAAATTCCCCTCAGGCTTTTGAAATCAACGGCCTAGATGGCCTTCGATGATGGGACATCAACGGTCAAGATGCGGCGTGTCTTTTCAACTTCTGACAGCTAATCCCTGGCCGCCACGTGGGGGCAGGCGAAGCAATGGGACAGCGCCTGTCATTATTGCACCGCCCCCGCTATAAATGCACTACGTGTTTCGTGGTTGAACCGTCTGATGAAATTCCTCTGACCTCGAACAGATGGTCAGATGAATTGGGGGTATCTGGTGATGATGATTTCTCGACCAGGTTGGAAGCTGCGCTCAGTATACCTGGTCGTCCCCTGCTGATCGTCCTCGCCCTCCCAAGCCGAGTGGATGCCCGTAATCATTCACTGATTGGGTCGGCGCCCGACCACGCCAGTAGGGCCCATTTCTGACACCGACTACCCTGGCACGCATCAAGGGCGTGGGCGTATACTTGCAACCAACCCCCACTCCCCTGACACCGCCCTGACATACGCCACCCTAGAGTGTAGGGATGGTCCACTCGAGTGTTCTGACACCATTCTGATCCCTCACTTGAGGACCACCACGTGGAAGGACCACCTACCTCTACCATGCAAGCATATAAGGGAAGAAACTTCAGCCCTTTCGGAGGTACGCATACACACAACCTTGAATATCTCTCTCTCCAACGCTGGAATTCCCTGGAATCTAACTTGAACACCGGAGGGCCATTGGCTCCCATCACACCGGTGGGTTTTAGTGCAGAAGATCACCAGCCGACCAAAGAGTAGTTCATCTCGGACCTAGGGACAAACCAACACGAGATTGCTACATCATCAATATTTATAATAATATATATTATAAAAATATAGACATATACATATTATATAAATAATTTTTAAGTCTTGTATGCACCAATTTCTTTAAAAATATCAAAATTTATAATATGTAAAATAAATAATAGAAAAAAATAATTATTTTTTTTATCAAATTCTGCAGTTTTTATTTAAAATTTTAATAGAAGAAGTATTATTATGTATTTTAACACTATAACAATTCATTGGTTCAAATTAAAATTTGAAAATTTGATCATCTGAATTCATAAGTTTGACTAGAATTAACTTTCAGTTTATCAATATTAAAAATAGAGCATAATTTGTGATTTGAAGAATTACGTGACTCAAGTCAGGTCTCCGGAGATCCTAGTTCCGGTGCGTTTCATACCCGACCTCATACACACAAAAATAAAATAAAATAAAAATTTCAACTCAAAAAGTGTTGGGTACGTGCCCAACACAGAGCGCAGCACAAGGACATAGTTCAGTGGGAGTGGGGGAGGAGGAGGAGCTGTTCCGCTGCATGCTCATATCGGACTGCGGGGCGTTGCGTTCGAGGAAATGCTTGTCTTCCCCATCGATCTCCTTCGTTCGTTTGCAGAGTCAAGAATTGGTAATAAAATCTTTATATGCCACTGTCTCATTGTTCTTCATTTCTCATTTTCATCAATTGCAGATTGAGTTCTTGTTTGATTGTTTGTAGATTGATGTAGAAGGTGATATATTGGACTCTTTTTTGTTGCATTGTGGTTATTATAGGAGGTTGAGCTTTAATCCCTTCAATTGGAAAAATGGGCTCAGAGATGGGCGAAAATTTGGGAGAAATTAGAAAAGGGAGTGTAGAGAAAGAGTGTTTTGAGTAAGGATTTGATTGTGTGCATAATTTGTTGATTTTCATGTGGGAATTGGGATTCTTCATGCGCTGTCCTCCTCACATATGGGAAGGTTCATTTGTGATTTCATTCATATGATCGTGTGCTAAGTTGTTTCCTATGAGTCTTCTACTGAGTTGGATGAGAGAAGTCGGAAGTTCTCAACCATGTTGATAATGAAGTTCGCAATTGTAAATGGATAAAAGATCATATGATTTAGGTTATCCCTTTATTGAGTATTTTAGTACCTACCTGGTGATTTATTACATATATTGAGAATTACGATGACTTGTGAACTTTTTATCTGTAGATTACTGATATAAACATTTATGTATATTATACATAAAAATATCTATCCTTCTTTTCAGAAAAGATGCAATATAATGTAATAAACACACCATACAATCCGGATGTATATATCTCTCTCTCTTCCATATCATAAGTTTCGAAGGTCACAATGCATTTGTTAAAGAATGAATACCTCATTCGTGTATGATCATGTTATTTTACAGAATCACGGATTACTATTGTGATTATTGGGCTTTTCTGTGCATTGCTGTCGTGGTTAAACATGGACTGTTAAAATCTTTTTATTTGTTTATTTTATTTCAATCTGCTTGTTTATTTCTATATCCTGAACCTAACCTACTTGCTCACCTTCACTATATCTTCCTTTTTATCCATGGCTGTGTATCCATGGACACACCCGAGTGGTTTAAGAGGCTGAAGGTGGGGAATGGAGGTTGTTTGTCTCCAATTCCCCTTGCTTAACTCTTTTTACTACTAGTTTTCATTTCATTATGTGTCATTCAACAAAACTTTCAAGCTCTTCTCTATACGGTTTAATTTTTTCTGCTGAAGATGAGTTTTCCTCGTTCAAAATTAAGAATTGCTGTGTCATAGCATGGGCTGGGACCAAGTTCATTCATAATTTTCTTTTCTTTATCTATATTTCAGTACTTTTATTTTGGCCCAAGATTTATGTGATTATTCTGCATCAACTTACAGTATCTGTGAAAGAGGTTAAACTTGAATGGTTAAAATAGTTGCAGAGATAATTTTAAGTTGAAACTCGAGGAATCTCCATGTCATAACTCTGGTGCAGAGATTTAGAGAAGGTGAAAAGGATTACATATATAAAGAAATTTTGGGGATACAATGGAAGGAAAAGATTTCCATGCAAATGGCAAATTATCGCCGAAGTTTCAAGATGAATTGGAGAAAAGGCAGCAGTGTGATCCTTTCGAAATGTCACTAGTCCCAAGGACAGGCAGTTTGGATGGACCTTTCATGATGCCCCTTTTACCGGTTCCAAATGTGGAACAGTTTAACTCAAAGACATCTATTGTCTTGACTGGAACAGCTAGAAGAGGGAGAACTGGACCAGCTGTTGGAGCTGTGGACATTGGTGTTGGCAAATCTGCATATTTTTTTCGAGTTGCTCTGCCTGGGGTCAGGAAGGATCCTGGTTTGTTTCTCTCCCTTAATTTTTTTGCTATATTTACACAGAAGTGTAAGATAATATTAATTTTTGTACTATTTAGTGCTCCCTGCTTACCAAAGCAACTCCTTTAAATTACAGGGATTAGAAACCCAAAGCTCTCTGTAATGCATACAAGAGAACCCGTCTAATGAGAAGTGGGTTAGACAGGTTCTTTTGTATGCAGAGATATTTATGTCACTGAAGTATGCCTGTTGTATACGCTATGTTATGTGTGCTCTTCATTTTAACCAAGATTATAGGTGGAGGAAATGAGTGCTTGTCTGGATGCCCAGGATTTGGGCATGAGTCTGACACAACAGACAACCATATACACTGCCACTTAAACCTAGTCCACATAGTTGGTATCTGTCTCTCAGATAGTGTTTCCTTTCCTTCATAGAATTGGTTGGTCCTAAAAGTTTTGAAAACTTAAAAATAAAATTGTCCACAAGGCATGCAAGACATCTTAAACAACATATACGTACATATATGCCAAACTGATTGTGCAGACCAACAAACTCTGAGCCTAAGCATGCCTATGAACTCATAGGATCGTAAGCACATTATTCTACATGGTGTGCAAGTGCATGTTATAGAGGCCACTAGACGTCTTGAAAGGATGAATATGGAGCAGCGTAGACATATTATATTGCATAAAACTGCATGTCTGTCAAAAATATTATTTAGATTAAAGCATGCCTGTAAAGGAACATTATGCTGCACCGCATGGTCAAATATTAAATAAAAATGGCACAGTCAGTCAGTGGATCTGTGCTATTGGAAATTATGGTGATTACCAATTAGTTATAGCTAGTTTATCGATGATAAGCTTATCTAGACAACCTTTATAGAAAGAGAAGCTTGTGGTCAATTAGTTTTCTAAAATTGCTAAGTGGAATCTATAAAAAAGAGAGTTTGAATTAATTTTCTCAGAACATAATTTGGTTCAGATAATTTCCTTGTAAAGCCCATCAATCATTTTCAGACGATGAATAGACGTGCTGTGAGTTATGGCGCCTGCACATATGTATGCTCTTGTGTTTGTCTTCTTTTGAGTTATAAACAGACCCCGTCTTACATTTGGGATGATTTAACTGTATTTCATTGGAGTGATCTAACTAGTCTTTTTCTTCACACTTTTGGGGCTTTTTTTGTGAGACTGTTTGCTTTCCCCATACTTCTAAGAAACTGATGATGTTTGTTCTAACAGGTCAGTTCAGCTGTGAGATTGAACGTGATGGAAAGGTCCATATACGAGGTGTGACTTCAACTGGTGGAAGAACTGTTGTGAGACATTCTCGTGTTTATGAAATGAAATTTCAGCAACAATGCCCACCTGGACCATTCACACTTTCTTTCAGTCTTCCAGGACCTATTGATCCGAGGCTCTTTTCACCCAACTTCAGATCTGATGGTATTCTTGAAGCTGTCGTCATGAAATACGAGTAAATACATCATGTATTTGGGCACATGGATACGCACGTGCACATTATGGAGGGACATAGGTGGGGGTCTGAAAAAGTAGGAGGTATTGGTTGGTTGAGTCTATAACCCCCATTTTGTAGGAGCATAACCCATTTGAACTTTATTGCACATATATGTATATATATCAGGCTTCTTCCTCTCGGACCCAGTGATTTTGGTGAATGCGGGGTAGTGAACTTCAATGTGGCTGTTGTCGCCACTGCCCACTAAGAAGACATCCATCTTTCACATTCTGGATCCGAGACGTACATGTTGTTCATGCTGCTTGGTCTAGAAGACATCCATCTTTCATATTCTGGATCCGAGACGTACATATTGTTAATGCTGCTTGGTCTAGGGATTAACAGTGCGCATTTTAGGTACTTTCCTTATTCCTTTTAACTCATAAAATATGGACACATCCTTTCTAGTGTTTAAGACAATTGAACTTTGATCTCCTCCTCCTCTGCTACCATGTTTGCCTTGTAAGCTGTAAATATATTTTCCCCGGAATTTACTTCATCCTGCATATATTCCTTTCTATTAGAAGCTTGTATTCCTCAGGAACAGCTCTCTGGGATGACTTTTGGCGCTTGTTGCCTTAAATTAGCTCCTTGGATACTAGGGCTAGTAGGGATCTTCCTCTAATGACCAAGTGAATGAGCATTTCATTGCAACTATTTTAGTGTGGATATGGCTGTAACGCTGATGTAGCTATTGGCCTTTTGGTAGAGATAAATGCTTTGGAAGTCTGATACAGACGAAAATTACTGAAAGATGCCAGGATCAAAATTTATGACAAACCAAACTCAAAAAAAGTTTCTATGTAAGGGAGGTAGAGACTACCAACACAGCCTTCTTTTTCATATAGGCAGGGCTATAAATTCACTATGAATATATAGTTTAAAAAACACTTTAAAATTTGGAAAAAAAAAATGATAGAGCCTTCATAAAAATTGTCTCTATCAGTCTCTCTACTTTTATTTATTTGATGATAGATACACATATGTAGGAATTAGGATATTACATACATCGTACATGAGCTCTCTAACTGCATCCGTCAGTTGACTGACTCGCCACCGAGGTTAGTTTCTCTGAGTCAATCATCCTTTGACTTTTCAAACGAAAGTGAGATAAAAGTTCCTCGAAACTTGTGCCGATGGAATTCTTCAACTGCACCACAAAGGATCACATTGTAGTAAAAAAACAGAACCATCACAATTATACTCTGATTTCTTTCTCCATGGCCCAATTTTGTCAAATTCATTGTTCCAATTTATTGGTTTTTCTAAATCCAACGGACGTGACCGTGGAGGGTCCACACGGTTGAACTGATGGTATTGCCTGTTAGAAATAGGGTACCCTGTTTAAGCTATAAATAAGTTGAGTTGTTTTATTTAATTTAAAATTTTAATGTGTTTGAGTTTAATTAATTAATTAATTAATTTATTTATTTATATTTCGACGCAGGTAAGTTTATTGAAAAGAAGTTCAAACCGTGCTAAAAAAAAAAAGAAATGTGATAAAGACGGCAAAGTAAGAGCCAGTAGTTGAAACAATTCCTTAGTAGGGTAATTCCCATCATTTTCTGTATTTATTAAAGCATGCATTATTGCAAATTTAGTGTCATTGTAAGAAGGGTCCACACGGCCTTCGCTTCGCTAGCTGTTGGATTTGAGGATGACTGGACTGGTTGGCATTTTGCATAATTGTTTGTTTACATTTTTCTGATCGTGAGAGTGAAAATGATGTGACAAGTTATATACACGGAGGAAAATTCTTGCAAGTTTGTTGAGGGAGAATGACCTTACTCCCTTCACTTATAATAATTCTAAACCTGACTATGCTCTATAGCAAACCTTAATAATCCGCACAGTATGACTTGGATATTTTTATAAATTAAGAGTATAATTAATATATAAAGAGTTAGAGGTTGATATATATATATATATATATATAAATTGTAAAATATCACATACATATTTAACTGGAGTGGAGGAGGAACCAAAGCTCATGGGAGCTAAAAGGGGCTTGGTCCCAACCTACATAACGAGCAAACCACACCAAACACGTCCCTGTAATTATGTACTGTAAGCCCTTCATAAAATTCTCTCTGCCAAATGGACGGTAGTGGAAACCTCCAATCAAAAGCACGCAACGCAATGAAGTTGTTATCCAGTTACAACTTACAAGTAAGCAAGACATATTTTAATTGCTATTCCAAATGACAGTAAAATCAAACGGTCTTATTAGCATCTTCTCCGGAATCATGCGCTGAATCCTCCTCGCCTTAATTAGTTAATACTACCCAAAGGTCTACGGTTAAGTCCTCCTCAACGAAGCTCCCTCGTGTTTTCTCTGTCACCCACCAACTGCCAGCTGTACATTTTTACTGGTTACACATACACATAAATATACACGCACTAACGACTTCATACATCTTATGTATAGATATATATATACCGGCCGGATCGATCTTGTAAGATCGGCTAATTCAAAGGGATTAATCTGGTCCGAAGTTGTCGGAACGAATCGTTGTTTGCTTTATCGAACAAAGCTTTATTAGGGGGTCTTGGTTGGCCCCCTATTTTAAACCATTACAGCTGGCGTCGACCAGCTTTGCGATACGGACGGACACGAAGAAGAACGCAGGCAGCGGAAATGCAAAAGAGAAGAGCAAAGATTCCCGACCCAGAGCATGCTCATGCAACGCAACATCTAGCAGCAACAAACGCAGAAGGAATCTCAGTTACTGGGTCTCTGCAAACCGGAGCAAAGCAGCATCGGCCAGCCCCTTTGTTTCGGTAATGGCGTTGAAAGTCCTTTCTGCCCTCGACACTGCGAAAACTCAGTACTACCACTTCAAAGCTATCATAATCGCCGGCATGGGTTTGTTTACAGACGCCTATGACCTTTTCTGCATCCCTCCGATCATGAGACTCATTGGCCGCGTATATTACGAGGATGTCGAAGATGTGAAAAAGCGTTACGAAGTCCCCATCCCCATTACCTCCACCATGGTCGCCATCGCTCTTTTGGGGACGGTGATTGGTCAGCTCGTGTTCGGACACCTCGGCGACCGTATCGGAAGACGGCGAGTGTATGGAATCTCGCTGATTCTGATGGTGCTGAGCTCTATTGGGTGTGGATTCTCTGTCTGCACGTCGCGATCTTGTGTGTTGGTGAGTCTGGGGTTCTTCAGGTTCTTGCTTGGGGTGGGCATCGGAGGCGACTATCCTCTGTCGGCGACCATCATGTCGGAGTTTGCCAACAAGAGGACGCGTGGCTCTTTCATAGCCGCCATTTTCTCGATGCAGGGCCTGGGCATCCTTGTGAGTTCGACGGTGACCATGGTGTTTTGCTCAATCTTCGACGCTGCTGAGTCGCACCCGCCCAACAATAAGACGCCCAAGCATGCGGACTTGGTGTGGCGGCTCATCCTAATCATTGGAGCAATTCCGGCCGGTATGACGTTTTACTGGCGTATGATGATGCCTGAAACTGCCAGGTTTCTACTAATCTTTTTCCTACTAGTGTTTTTGTTATTTTTTTTATTGTCTCCATTCTTTTAATTTTTGTCCGTCCGATGTAGTTCGGAGATTTCATGGTTTGGTGGCTTTCGTAAGCATGATGCGCTTTGTGCCGTTGCCCTGCTAACATTTTTTATTTTTCATTTTTTATGAGAAGGAATGTATTGCAAGCACTGGCGGAGCCAGTTAAGGACAAGAGGGGCACTCGGCCCCATTTAACTTTTTAAAAATTATATTTTTACCTGTAGTGTTAAAAAAATTATTCGCTTTGTCCCACTAAATATTTGCAATTGCCCCTCTTATATGGTTAAATTTTTTTTTTATTATAATTTGAGAAATATTTTTAAATTTTATTTAAAATTTATAAACATCACCCTTAAATAGTTATTTTTTTTTAAATGATTCTTTATATATTACATATAAGTTTATGTTTCGTATATGTAATGATAGCTCTTAATTATAAAAATATTGCTAGATCATTGTGATAAAGATTTTTGTACAAATTTTTTAAAAGAATAACATTTTTCGTATATTATACATATGTGTATAGAAGCCAATTGCGTTATCATTAATTAGAAAAAAAAAATTTTGGAGTTATGATTAATGGTTAGCCCCTCTAAGAAAATTTTCTAACTTGGTCATTGGTTGTAAGTATAATTAGCCAGAAGGTAGAGTTATTAAGGATGAAAAGTTAATAAGTTAACAGCCTAAATTTTTAAAATTAAAACGATAAGAGAAACAAATCTTATTTGTGCAAGCACTATGATCCGCCGGAATGCTTATGTTGGGTCAAATCATCACCATTGGGAGTTGGACCTCTCGATTTCACCCGCGAAATGGAGAGATCCATTCCTTTTAACAGGATCTTAACGCATCACGCGAAGAGTGCTTGAAAGGCTGGGATCGAGCCACGCAGCGGTACGATGTCGTATTAAGTTATTAAACCCTAACGGTAACGGAGAACAATGGATGCTCCCGCTAGAAATCTGGCTATCCCCTCGAGTTTCTGAACCAGAAAATAGAGTTCAGAATCTTGAGATTATGGGATCTGAGTTTGGTTACAAATACCCTTCTTTATGATGGTCTCAATCCCAACCATTTTTTAACAAGACCCAATTCAGGGCCAGAAAGCCCCACTCCATTTTGTTCAGGAGGGAGGCAAAGGGGTTTGCGGAGCACATTAGGTTTTTGTTGATGAAATTGCACACAAGGGACCAAGGGAAAGAGGGGGAAAGGGAGCCTGAGAGTCAGCCGGTGGCAAACGGAATCCCACTACTGATGGGTACTTGAGAGATTTCTTGGATGTAAGCTCCAACCTTGCTTCCGGTGATGGTTTGAATACATTTTAGTACTTCACCATCAAAGGGGAAGAATGAACGGCAGAGAGGAGGGGAGGGGAGGGGTAAAGACTAGAAGAGAGAGAATTCACAACTAGTCATACGGTTGTGAGAGAAAGGAGAGAGAACTAGAAAGTCGCTTCACTGCATTTTATTAATTGATGTCTTATTAAAAAGAATGGACCTCTCGATTTCACCATGAAATGGAAAGGATAAGAATCCTCACACCAATCCAAAGGTCCTGGTAAGCTAACACTTACTATTGGTCACAATTGAGCAATTTTGTCTTCTCTGTTTTCGTTTTGTTTTTTTTTTTTTTTTAAATATTTTGACGATTGTTTCTAACTTAGCTAGGGAGCTTTGTACGTAAAATTTCGCATCCCATATTCATAGCTCAACAGTGTAAGCTGCCATTAATGTCAGGAACTGATGCACTAGAAAAATTCGGTTCATAATTATAAATGTTTCTACCGCGCCTCAATGTGATGCACTGTGCTCCTTATAAATGTTTCTGTGGCGTTACTGCTTGCTTTGTATAAAGGATGTGGTCTAATGAAAGTTTTCTGGTTTAAAATAAAAACATATGTAATGATAATTTTTAATTACAAAATTTTTTTATTATTTCAAAATGCTTAAAGTGAGTTTTGAAATCTATACTTGACACACCAGAGTGTCAAGAATTCATTATTTTGTTATTACAATACATAATATTTTGTTCAGAATAGCATGGTTAAATGACATCACAATAGCTCTAAATTATAAAAATAGTATATGATAATAAAAAAAACTTGGTATTAAATTTATTATTAAAATAGTATAGTTGAATGAAAGTCATTCACTTTAAAATAAAAATTTTATCATGATAGCTTTTAATTATTAAAATGTTATAGTCACATTATTCTAGTGAGTCTTTTTAAATTGTATAGCATTACTCTTCCTCTTAATCATTAACAAATTTTAGTGTAATACAATGCGAACTGAAAATTATGACGAATTTTCATACAAAGTAATGTTATGTGTATGAGTAAGAGTCTTTACTTCACTTCAATACAATAATTTTTAATTAAAAAAAAATTAATGTCACATCATTCTCGTACATGTTATGTACAAATTTTTTAGGAGAATAGTATGGTACTTAACTTTATCTCACTGTTATGCTTCATTTCGTCTGTTTTCATTCTTCACAGGTACACGGCCTTGGTGGAGCAGAATGTCCTACAAGCAGCCAAGAACATGGAGAAAGTGCTAGATGTTTCCCTAAGTGAGATTGTGGAGGACGTTGAGTACCCACCAAATCCACCTCCGCCATCTTACCCATTCCTTTCAAAAGCATTCTTCCGTCGCCATGGCCGCGATCTCTTCTCTTGTGCAGCTGCATGGTTTCTGGTTGACGTTGTCTTTTACAGCACCAACCTCGTCCAGTCTCGGATCAATGATCAGTATCTCCCCAAAAAGGAAAGTGTCAATGCGTATCAAGATGCCTTTAATGTTGCTAAATTCCAAGCACTGGTCGCGGTTTGCTCGACAATCCCGGGCTATTGGGCCACCGTCTACTTCATTGATCGCATTGGCAGAGTCAAAATCCAGATCATCGGATTCTTCTTCATGGCACTTGCCTTGTTTGCCACAGGGATACCATACTCCGCGTACTGGCACGACAAAACAAATGGAGGATTTCTGTTTCTGTATGGTCTCACATTCTTCTTCTCAAATTTTGGACCAAATACGACTACTTTTATAGTCCCTGCGGAGCTTTTTCCTGCAAGATTCCGATCGACATGCCATGGAATTTCGGGGGCTTTTGGAAAGATTGGAGCAATTGTTGGGGCCGTTGGGTTTCTTTGGGCTTCTCATAAACAAAATGAACAGATCGATGATTCTAATGATCATGGCATCCGCATGACAGCTGCATTGGTGATTCTGGGCGGAGTCTGCATTGTGGGAATGTTCACGACCTACTTCTTTACGCCTGAAACCATGGGGAGATCATTGGAGGTGAACGAGAACTAAGATGAGAACCAAGGGCTTTGTTTCTTGAGGTGTTTTAGGATTTCTTGCATGCAGACTCAGGGGCGGCGCCACATTGTGGCTAGTGGGGTCAATTGGCCCCATCCCCGTCAAGTTTAAATAAATGCATAATTTTTTACAGTTAATATTTGTTAAAAACAAGTTAATTAATCATTTGTACCAATCGTCTAAAACATTGACCCCATTGTCCAATGATAGAAGAAAAAATTCTTTAAGTTTATAATAGATAATGAAAGAGCCAGGAAATCTTTCACTCAGTAGCTTTACCACAAGAGTACGAGGGAGCAATTTCGCAGCTCAATTCATAAAAAATTAATTTTTACTGTTTATTATTATTTTTTCTACCACCACTTTCCAATTGTGCCATCTCATAACATGCATGTTCTTATTTGTGTATAAAACTAAACTAATTTATTGCATAATAAAATAGCATTTTATTCTATACGATAAGATATTAATTTTGTGAATGGGACAAGTTGCACATAAAATATATATTTTGTGGTCATTCAAAATTTAGATATGAGTGAGCATTCTAATGCAGGCATACAAGAAAAATTATTTGATATTATATAATAATAAAACAATGAACTATTATTAAACAGTAATTGAATGTATTGGTATACATTTAGTGCAAATGATCAAGTTTTTGGAAATTTGGACTGGGCGAGTTTTTAAAATATCAACACTTGTTTTATTCTTTTAAAAAATACCCACTTATTTGTGAACTTAATATTGATTTTACTGGCCATGGCTATAATAGTAGATAGTTGTTTTTAAATGATGAAAATGATATATATATCTGATAGTATTGATAATAACTTAATGAGCTTTTGTTAAAATCGATTGTAAAATATGAAATCGCATCAAGAGCAATTTTAAAATCCGTAAATACTTATTTTTTTACTAAAATATAACATAAATATACATTAAGAATATTTATTTATAATTTTGAAATTAACATATTATTTTTGCATCACCCCATTGGCAAAAATTTCTGGCCACTGCATGTAGCCTGGGTCCAATTCCCTCAGTGGTCCTGAAGTTGCCACTGCACGACCGTTCAGAAGGAAGCTAGATGCAAACGCATTATTTGGCCGTGCTCCCTAATAATCAGATCGGTGTTTTGCAAATTCTTGTATTCCTCTCTCTTCTTCTTTTGTACAACTCATACTTAGCAAGTTCGAACCATTGTCATACACAAGTTTCCCTTCTTCTTCTCCTTTTCACCCCAAGACTTCCTGCTATTGAGGCACGCACAGAAACTGGGTTCTTCTATTAATGACTGTGTAAAGCTTTACAAGTTTTTATTTATTTATATATTTTTTCCCAACAGGTTTATTCTATTTTTTTCCTTGTATTATCTTGCCATAAGTGACTTTCTTAAGGTATTTCTCTTCGAACAATTCACTCTCTTGGATGATCCTTATATAGATTGAGATATACTTTAAAGATAGATGTATCCACAGAAACGTATATTAATAAAGATGACATTATCTTCAAATTACAATCCAAATTCCAGATATGAGAGAGAGACGATCAAAGGGTTAAATAAAAAATTACAAACAAATTAATCAAACATCCACTTCCTTTTAGTAGGATAAAAAATCATTTGTTTGAAAAGTATATTTAGTTGTACATATTCTAAACATATACACATACATCATAATTTACGGAATAGTTTATGAATGCAGGAGATTACAACCATAGCCCTTTAGGCTCTATCCATAGCCTTCTTTTCACATATTTGGAATCGTCCTTGTAAGTGGGAGGCCTATAAATAAGACTACGAATCTATAGCTCGATCCACCCTTCAAAAAACACTTCAAAATTTGTAGAAAAAAGAAAAGAAAAGATAGAGCTTTTATAAAAGTTGTCTCCTTTCAATCAATATAATTTTTTTTTATTTTTTATGGATAGGATATATTACGTACATCAGACATGAGCTCTCTGACTGCATTAGTCAGCTGATTCACAGCCGAGGTTAGTTTTTCAAAGTCAATTCATCCTTTGACTTTTCAAACAACAATGAGAGAAAGTTCCTCGAACTTGAGCCGATGAAATTCTTTGGGTTTCTTGTTCAGCTGCACCATAAAAATCACATCGTAATTGAAAAAACAGAACCATCATAATCATACTCTGATTTCTTTCTCCGTGGCCCAATTTTGTCAAATTCGTTGTCCCCATTTTTTCTTGGCTTTTGTAACCCAACAGGTGTGACTGTGAAGGGTTCACGCGGTTGAACTGATGGTTTCGCCGGTCAAGAATTAGGCCATCCTGTTTAGTTTTATAAATAAGCTAGAGCTCGGATAATAAGTTGTTCAATTTAATTTAAAATTTTAATGAGTTTTAAAATATATTTAAATTTAATTTATTTATCAATTTATTTATTGTTTTATGGTTCATGTAAATTTATTAAACCAAGTTCAAAACTCACTCAAAAAATGAATAAATAAAGACAGCAAACTAAGAACCAGCAATTGCAACAATTCCTTAGTAGGGTAGTCCCCATTGTTTTCTGTATTTATCTTAGCATGCATTTTTCCAAATTTAGTGTCATTGTATAAGGGTCCACGCGGACTTGTGGGCGTTCTGCCTCATTTGTTTGTTTACATAGTTCTGATCATCAGAGTGAAAATGATGTGACAAGTTATATACAAAGAGGAAATTTCTTGTACGTTTAGTTGAGTGAGAATGATGTGATTATGATATCAGTGCTATACTAAATATTTTCTCCTTATAATTCTAAGCTTGACTCTGCTCTATACCAATTCTAAAAATTTTGAGACCTGTGATTTTATTTATGTAATATATTCTAGAATAGCTATGTAGAAGAAAAAGAGTCAAATATTCTCACGTATTTGCTCGGACTTTGAATAAAAGGCCACGCTGGGGTAGGGTGTGTGGTGGTCCGTGTGACCAAATTCATTTTCATTTTTTAGTTGAAGAGTGCAGCTAGCGGACAGAAAGAGGAAGGCACATGTTTTGGAGTCAGATGCGTGTAATTAAACTGCAGGCGAGAAGCATGCATGCATAATTATAGGCTATTAGTCTATAATCTGTTTCTTTGTTAAAAAAAAAAATCGTCCGTAACACCTTACTCTATAAGAAAGGCAAACTACATGGACCTAAAGAAGAAAGAGAGACAGTAGCTTAGTTTGTAATTTTGGAGGAACCTTAATTATCCGTACAGTGTGACTCGGAGACATTTTTATAAATTAAGAGTACAATTATTATTTAAGAGTTAGGTTGATGTCCATATGTAAATTGTAAAATATCTATAAATATATTTAACTGGAGTGGAGGAGGAACCAAAGAACATGCATGCGAGGAAAAAGTGTCTCCGTCCAACCTACAACATGAGCAAACCACACCAAACCCAACCCTGTAACAACTTCAAAACATCGAATCAAGAAAAGCGGACAATGAAGTTGTTATCAGCAAGACACATTTTGTTAATCCAAAAATGACAGTAAGATCAAACGGTCAGATTCGCATCTTCTCCAGAATCATTGATGGAATCCTGATCCTCACCTTAATTAGTCAATACTACCCAAGAGCCAAGAGTCTCCTTTTAAGTCCTCCTCAACGAAGCTCCCTCGTGTTTTCTCTATCACCTACCAACTGCCAACTATACATTTTTACTGGTTACATATATATATATATATATATACACACTAACAACTTCATAAATCTATGTATATAAATAAACTCATGCAGCGCAACATCTAGCAGCAACAAACACAAAAAGAATCTCAGTTACTGCCATCTCTGCAAACCCGATCGAGCAAAGAAGCATCGGCTGGCCACTTTGTTTTGGTGATCGATGGCTTTGAAAGTCCTTTCTGCCCTCGACACTGCGAAAACGCAGTACTACCACTTCAAAGCTATCATAATCGCCGGCATGGGTTTGTTTACCGACTCCTACGATCTCTTCTGCATCCCTCCGATCATGAGACTCATCGGCCGGGTATACTACGATGACGACGTGAAATACCAAGTCCCCATACCCATTTCCTCGACCATGGTCGCCATCGCTCTCTTGGGGACGGTGATTGGTCAGCTCGTGTTCGGACACCTCGGTGACCGTATCGGAAGACGGCGAGTGTACGGTATCTCGCTTATTCTGATGGTGCTGAGTTCTATTGGGTGTGGATTCTCCGTGTGCAGGTCGCGGACTTGTGTGTTTGTGAGTCTGGGGTTCTTCAGGTTCTTGCTTGGGGTAGGCATCGGAGGCGACTATCCTCTGTCGGCGACCATCATGTCGGAGTTCGCCAACAAGAAGACGCGTGGCTCTTTCATAGCCGCCGTTTTCTCGATGCAGGGCCTGGGCATCCTTGTGAGTTCGACGGTGACCATGGTGGTTTGCTCAATCTTTGACGCCGCTGCGTCGCACCCTCCCAACGACAAGACGCCCAAGCAGGCGGACTTGGTGTGGCGGCTCATCCTGATCATTGGAGCAATTCCGGCGGGTATGACGTTTTACTGGCGTATGATGATGCCTGAAACTGCCAGGTTACTACTAATCTAGTTTTTTTTTTTTTGGTTAATTTTGTTTGTCTCCATTCTTTTAATTTCTGTCCGTCCGATGTAGTTTGGAGTTTTCATGGTTTCTTGACTTTCGTGAGCATGCGCTCTGTGCCGTTGCCCAGCCGCCAACACTTTCTATTGGCTGGAGTCTGGACACGCGAACAATTGAGCATTTTGTCTAATCTGTTTTGGTTTATTAAAAGTATTGCTTTTCGTTTTGTTTTTCTGTTTTGTGTTTGTGTTTTTTTTTTTTTTTAAACAATATGGGACCATTCTTTGCAAGTTGGAAAAACCTTCCTATTCACTAGGAGAGCTTTGTAATTAAAATTTCATATCCCATACTCATACCTCGACATTGTAGGCTGCCGTTAATGGCAGGAACAAATATCCAAGAAAATTTCGGTGCATAATTGTAAACGTTTCTATGGCCGTGTGGCGTTGCTGCTTCCTTTCTGTCTATATATGTGATGCACTGTATTTGAGTTGTATGACTTGTTCTTTTTATGGGGGGTTAATTACAAATAAACTTTTTAAACTATAATTTAGTATAATTGAGATCTTTTAAATTTTAAAATATAACAAATTGACCTAGTCAATTATCAATTTGTATCAATCAACTCATTATATTAACAATTTATTAGAAAAATGGATAAAAATTTGTTATTTGACTTATATATGTTCATAAAAGTATAATTTTATATCTAAATTGATATTCTCTTGTTATGATAATTGCCTAATGACTAGAATATCTCTTAAAATGTCATGTAAGTATAGGAGCAATACAAGGAGTATTTCAGTCATTAGACAATTATCACGAAAAAAATATACTTTAAGTACAAAATAAACTTTCGTAAATATATCCAAATTACATGATAATTTTTCATCTACTCTCCTAAAAAATTGCTAATAAATTGCTAATAAAAAGGTTTGATTGATACAAAATTGATAATTGAAGAGGTCAATTTGTTATGTTTTAGAGTTTAAAGAATCTCAATAATACTAAATTATAGTTCAAAAAATACGTTTGTAATTAATCCTTTTAATAGATGGGTTTTGAGTAGGAAGTAGCTACCATCCACTAATTTGTAACTGTGGAAGTTCTTTGTTTTGAAATGCTTAGAAGTCCATGTTCCACGACAACTCCTGCTGACAAAGTAGAGGGGTGCAATTTGCCAGGCTTTGAAATAAACACTTTGACAATATGCATGGAGAAGTAGGCAACATTGAACAATAAGTAAATTTGTATAGAATTTATTATTAAAATAATGTATTTGAATGAAAGCTATTCATTTTAAAATAAAATATTTATTATTATAATTTTTAATTATAAAAATATCATCATTTGATAAAATTTTATGTATAAATTTTTAGAAGAATAACAACATTTTCTAGGGGAAGAATTCATTACTTGATTTGTTATTATTTACTTTGTTTTCTGATGATGTGGTGTAAGCTAAAATAACATGCGTTTCAGTTTGCATCTATGTATGTTGATATATAACTCTTGTATTGGAAAATAATCCAATAGTTAAGTAGTACTGAATATTAAATAGTAATTCCTATCAAATAGTATTACGTGGCATGTGAATACACCATTAATTTGAATTTGTAGTGTAGTGAAGAGACTTTTAAAGAAATATATCACATGACAAAATCTAATAAGATATTTTCTTAGAAGTTTCTACACTATATCACAAATTTAGATTGCCGATATATTCACATATCACATGTCATTATTTAATAAGAATTACTATCACCAAGTACTTAGTACTATCTAATCACTAGACTTTTTTCCTATTGTATTGAGTTGCAACATTTATGGGTCTTGGGTACTAATTTTTAAGTAATAGGATCCAAAATAGCATTGCTTGTCAATTATATATATAGATATATCTGTTGGTAGACTTGTACAACATTGCTCACTGCACAATGCACTGGAGTTGTTTTGTTATCGTCAAAAGTAATGTTATATACAATTTTATTTCTTAATCACTTTTCTCATCCCTAGACACAAGGTCACAGGTCTTACATTAATAAATTCATGTGGATCTCATTCTCTTGTGTCTTAGATGTGAGAAAAGAAATTAAAAAATAAATTATATGTAATATTTTCTTTTCGCCAAACTGATGGATGAGCTTGCTCCATTAGTAAGTGAAACCCCGTACTTTATAATGGGAGTCACTTATGGCCCGTGGGATTAACTAATTCATTTTGTCAAGAAATAAATAACATAGGTATCACGTCCTCTAAGCTTAAGTTTTCAAATGAGTTAGTGATCAATAATTAACATGATATGATAAGATCTTAAGTTCAAATTTTATTATCTACTCATTAAATATTTTCATGTGCTTGATCATCTTATGATAAAAAGTCTGGCCATAGATGAGGGATTGGTTAAGAAATAAATAATAAATTTACCACTCTTTATTAGCTTGAGCTTATGAATGATTTGGTGATGAACAGCTCAATGCCTTCTGAATCATCAATTAATCTTATTTTGCTCTTATTCTTAATCTCGTCTGTTTTTATTCTGCACAGATACACTGCCTTGGTGGAGCAGAATGTCCTACAAGCAGCCATAAACATGGAGAAAGTGCTTGATGTATCCCTAAGTGAGATTGCGGAGGACGTTGAATTCTCACCAAATCCACCTCCTCCATCTTACCCATTTCTTTCCAAAGCATTCTTCCGTCGCCATGGCCGCGATCTCTTCTCTTGTGCCGCTGCATGGTTTCTGGTTGACGTTGTCTTTTACAGCACCAACCTCGTCCAGTCTCAGATCAATGATCAGTATCTCCCCAAAAAGGAAAGTGTCAATGCTTATCAAGATGCCTATAATGTTGCTAAATTCCAAGCACTGGTCGCGGTTTGCTCGACAATCCCGGGCTATTGGGCCACCGTCTACTTCATTGATCGCATTGGCAGAGTCAAAATCCAGATCATCGGATTCTTCTTCATGGCACTTGCCTTGTTTGCCACAGTGATACCATACTTCGCGTACTGGCACGACAAAACAAATGGAGGATTTCTGTTTCTGTATGGTCTCACATTCTTCTTCTCAAATTTTGGACCAAATACGACTACTTTTATAGTCCCTGCGGAGCTTTTTCCTGCAAGATTCCGATCGACGTGCCATGGAATTTCGGGGGCTTTTGGAAAGGTTGGAGCGATAGTTGGGGCGGTGGGGTTTCTTTGGGCTTCCCATAAACAAAACCACGAGAGCGGTGATTCTAATCATCATCATGCCATCCGCATGACAGCCGCATTGGTGATTCTGGGCGGAGTCTGCTTTGTGGGAATGTTCACGACCTATTTCTTTACCCCTGAAACCATGGGGAGATCGTTAGAGGAGAACGAGAACGAAGAAGAAACCCAACGGCTTTGTTTCTTAAGGTGTTTTAGGATTTCTTGCATTCAGCCTCGCTCCAATTCCGTCACTGGTACTGAAGTTGCCACTGCATGAACAGATTCTTGATTGTATTCCTCTCTCTTCCTCTTTTGTACAGCTCAAACTTGGCAAGTTCTTCGAACCATTGTGATACGCAAGTTTATGTTGTTCTTCTCCTTTCTGTGATTGAGTCACTGCAGAAACTATAATTAATTTTAGTTATGAAGTAGCAAGCAAGTTCTTCTATTAATGACGCTTGTGTAAAGCTTTGCAAGTTTTTTTTTTTTTTTTTGTGTCACCGATGGGTTAATTGTATTTTTTCCGTGTTTCGTCGTACCATAAGTGACTTTCATAAGGTATTTCTCTTCATCCCAAAATATATATATATATATATATATATTTGTCTTCTGACAACTCACTTTTGTTGGATGATCCTTGTATACTTAAAAGATAGATGCATCCGCACAAGTGTATATTCATAAAGATGACATTGTCTTCAAATTACAATCCAAATTCCAAATATTAGAGAAAGCGACGATCAAAGGGGAAAATAAAAAATTACAAACAAATTAATAAAGGAAACATTCACTTCTTTTTAGTAGGATAAGAAGCCATTTTGTTGATACCACAGAGCCCTTCAGTTTTCCCCGTGTTTCTCTTCATCCTTATATACCCTTTCTCTCCCCATTTTACCCCCCACGAATTCTTCACAATAATATAGTCCAATCCTTTGGTCGATCCATATCCAACAGCTGTCACTCCATGGTCCACCTCAGTTCCACAGTGCCCGTCGAACACACCCTGCAAATTATAAAAAAATTTCTAGTTCTCTCCCTTTAAGTACTTAGGCAGCAAATGTGGAATGCTTGGCTATGTACAACATAAAAAGGATTTATCCATCCACGCAACTATATGTATATATAAATATATATATATATATATATATGTATCTACGAGAATTTAAGAAGGCTCACCCCATTGTAAAACTGGAAATCTCTACCAGAAGCCTCAATGGCCACGCTGAGAGGCTGGTTTGCAAGTGCCTTCAAGAGGCTATCTTCACTGTTCTCAGGTACATCATGGTAGCCACTAATGGTCACTACCTTTGATTCTTCCTAATATATTGAATAACACACAAAAAATCATAACAGTAAAATAGATGGATAAAGATAAAAACAGACTATATATATGACTAAGCCCTTAACAAGCCAAAACTTGTGATAATCGTCATTATAATTGGTATCATCATTCATCATCTCTTAAGTACCTTCCTCTCATCACAAGTGCCTTCCTCCATGATGTAAGGATATTCATCCTCCATATGAAGGCCGCCATTAGCCATAATGAATTCAAAAGCGTAGTCCATGAGACCCCCGTTGCAGCCATGGTTATAGGTTGTGTCGCAGTCAATCAGCTCTTGCTCAGAAAGAGAAGTTAAATTTCCTGTGACGATTTGGTTAATGCCCTCAACAGCAGCCACGGTTGAAAATGCCCAGCAACTCCCTGCATATGATCACCATTTATGTATATATATACACAAACAATTAGCCCCTTGCATATAAGTAGATTGAGCTAGTATATACATCATTGTCTTGGTATGTGCTTACCACATGAACCTTGGTTCTTGACTGGAGTGACGGCTCCTAGTTTTCTCCAGTCCACAGACTTCGGCAAATCTACATCTCTATAAGTGAATTCTTCAGGGGATCCTCTTCTTTTAGGCAACTCAACCTTGAGCCCAAGATACATCTTTTTGAACTCTTCATGGCTCAAATCTGCGAATTCATTCAGGCCAAGCCAGTAGTTAATAATCTTCTTATTCCTCTCGTCAATATGGTTCAAATTATCCTTGAACACCTCAAACCTATGCAACTTCTCTTCAAGACTTCTGTAAGTTTTGCCATGTTTGGCCATCCATGATTCAAAGAGATCAATGAGTCTATCTATGGATGTCAAGTCGTCGGGCGAATAACCCACGATGGAGAATTCACGAGCAAAAGCCAAAGAGGTCAGGAGTGATAAGGAAAAGGAGAAAAAGAGCAACTTAGAAAATGATGAAACAGCCATTTCAATAAGCTTGGGTTACAACAAAGAAGAAGAAGAAGGATCAAAGAGAGATGAAGATGAGATGGGAGATGCGAGGATTTATATAGGTAAATTTTGCCAATGTTGCTTTCAAGTAAAGTTGTAGAATTGTCAGTAATATACTTAGTCTTAAAGCTTGGTTCTTTTGGGAGACTTTAAATCCAAGCATGTACCTGTGACCTTTGATAATGTAACAGGTGACGAAACATATGGTGTTGGACTACACCAATTTGTTTATTTATTTTGCTGCAGGGGGCGCACCATACATATTTATTGGCCGAAGAAAAAAACCACATTAAGATTATATATTATGATAATGATCACAGTTCATTAATTAACTGTTGATCTTGTACACTTCTGCAGTAATGAGAAACTTCATTGCGTTTCTTTGTCACGACTCACAACATCGACGTTACGGTCAGTACTAACAAAATTGATTTGCTTCAATGGTAGTTAAACTTTATAGTTTGGATCCAGGGGCTCTCTTTCCCTCTCTCTGTGGGAGGAGGGGACACGCACACGAATATCAAAATAACCCGACATATTGGGTCCCCGCCCCGCTCCTCTACTATTGAGATAAGTATAAAATAATATTAATCGGAACAGGACGAGTTTAGAGACAATGTGCAATAATCCACACCATCCCAAATCCACCCGTTTATAGAATATTTATTTTTTATATGTACATATTTTTATTAAAATATGATTATTGTGATTTTTTTATTTTTGTAATTTTATCCCTTTATCCATGATGTGTTTGAAAATATCACTAACATAAAGAAGGCAAGGTGGGCAGGGTGGATATGGGAGAGGGTTATGTTGAGACTGGAATGGAGTAGGGGTCTCCTGTCCCAAACTGGCTCCATTGCCATCTCTATGAGCGCATATCGCGAGCAAGTTAAATTTGCTTCTAAATTAGTATATAGGAGCTAAATTAAAAAAAAATTCCTAAATGGGGGAAAGAAAAGAAGATAATAGTTGAGCACTTTTTTCATGTCATCATTTATATGGTAGTTGAAAACATAGAGAGTGGTATATCTGTATTTTAGTACTTGATCAGACTTTGATCTGGACCCCATTCGCAAAGCCAAATTCTAATTTTGTTTTTTTCGAATCTTCGTTTGTTTTCATTTTAATTACTGTATGTTGAACCAAAATTTATTGCTACGTAGGTTGGATTAGAGCCCATCAGTCTAACATTTAGATTGAACCATCAAATGTCGCCCGCAACTTTATGAACAAGCCCACTACCCAATTTAGGCCTGACATTTCCGGCCCAAATTTAGGGCCACATGAGCCCAAGTACTCTTGTAGTTTTCGAAAGTGTCTCTCAAGTCTCAAGTTTGGAAAAAATAAAACTGACTTATGTAGTGTACGAACAAAAAGTAAATAAACGAAATAAAACAGACTTTAAAGAGATACAAAGGCTGCACACAGTACACTGAAAAAGCCATTTATACAATTTTTTATAATGTCTAAAAGGGGGTTTGGAATTGCAGGCCCATATTATCGGAAGTGAAATGCTAACCCGCGGCCGCAGCAGTAAGTCACTCTATATCTAAGCCTCGTCGATTGATGGTAGAATTCATCTAATATGGCACATATCATGTGGTGATTGACTCATAATCGTAGCTGTGGATAGTACTGTTTATTATTGAAATGATGTCTCGAGGGAGAAACACATTTTTAATGCAGTATGAAACTGGTTTGAAAATTTTGAAAAAATGTTCAAGAAATGTTTTAAAAAATTTTGAAAAACGTTTTGAAAATTCTTAGGATATTTAAGAAAAAATTTTAGAAAACGTTTCGAAAATTTGAAATATTAATTTTTATATATATTTTTTCCTTAAGTTTTAACTAAATATTTATAAAATTATTCATATAGATTTTTACTAAATTTTTTAAAAATATCTACTAAGTTTCTCATTTGAGTTTCATGAAAGTTTTTTATTAAATTTTCTAAACATTTTTTTACTTTCTATTTTTCTTTATATTTTTTAATCACATTTTTTACTTTTGTTTTGTTTAAATTCCTTGCTTTTATATTTTATTTTGATCATTTTGATAACTATAATATGGAGTTGGAGCGGAGGGAAGGAGGGGTGTATCACAAAAGGCAAAGACGATGACGACCACACAGAAGAAAGGGGTAAATTATTAGGCATTTTGTTAAGGACAACTCAAAGATGAGGCGGTGGCACTGGTCCCCTGGCCTCTCTCTCTCTCTCTGCCTATACATACATACGTACGTAAATACACAAAAGAAAAGCAAGGTTGTAGAGCTAGTGTAGTGTAGTAGTGGCTGGGTAAACTAATTGAGCTACTAGTAGTAGCGGAAGGTCCCTGCTTAGCTTAGTAGTCCGTATTCAGCCACCAGAATTAGCTGGTGAGCCTAAGCCTCAGACTCAGAGTGGGTCTCGTCGTATTATTTAACTCCACGATGATAGCCACCCGTCCCTCCCTTCGCACGTGTGCACACCGTTAATTAGCTCTCAATTTCTGGTCACACACAGTTTGACAGTACTAATTTAGTACTAACTAAAGCCAATTGACAGTACGAAGAATGAGGATACCAATATACCCTTGAAGTCCCTAGTTAATTACTTCAACCCTCTATCAGAAGTATATGTGACAATGAATTTTTTAAAATTACCAATTAAAATGGTAGACATGTTAGGTTGAAAGAACTACAAGCAGTTACATAATTTTAGATAAAAATTCTATTTGTATAGGGTTAAATAAATTTCATTGGTGGTTGTGTCAAAGATTTTGTGTTTAGTTTGTAGTTAGTTGTAATAGAGGGATTAAAAAAAATATAAATGAGATACAGTTTAGTACGAAGTTTATAGAGAAACTTATACAAGATAAAGCCAATAGGAGACGCAAGGGATTTGTGTGGCAAAAAAAAGCATAAATTGTTTAAAAAAATTAATTAGAAAGACTTTGGAAGATTGGTACAGTGAACAAGCTCCAGATTTCCAGATAACTGAATAAAAAAACTGACGAAACTGCATTTATTAATATCACAAACGTTTTTCAAAAAAATTCACACAAATCTCTTTAGAGTTTCCGGTACATTTTTATGCCATCTCCCTAGAATATATTCGAGGTTTGGTCCAAAAAAATTCATGGAGGAAAAAAAGTAGATTGTGGCAGATTATCCAAAGAATTCAATATCAAAAAATATATATATTCCCTATAAAAAATACGAAAATGACATCGTTATATTATTTTGATAGCATTTTATGTACAATTTTTTTTTTTTTAAAGAAGAGCATTTTCCTTTCCGAATTACTTAGCATGTCTCAAGTTTAATTTGCAGGCATAGTAATCTGAAGTTCAAAATTTGTAGTTTTTATGAATTGAATGGCTATGATTTGCCATGACAAAAGTCTGTCTTAGCTTACAATGGCAACAACAGTTGTATAAAGGCAAAAGAAGTCCGGCAATTTACTTGCTGTTATTGCAAGGGAACCAATAATTTCATATTGCTTGTGTTGCCCTGTGAATAGGGCTGGCACCCCTATCAGAACCCCCTCATGCAAATTCCATATCAAGCAATGTGTAGTGGGTGCATCTAAAGGCGGGTTTGGATTTATTAGGCCTACTCTATAGTAGTGCTAGTCCTAATTTTTTGGGGATTATAAAAAAGGAGTGGGTGGGTAAGGATGATGGTGACGACGATGATCTCACTATTTTCTGAGGCAGTGCTACCTTCGTGTGTAAAAGCCATCTCTCGGAAGGAAGGCCTGAGTCTGACTCCTCTCCTCTAGAGTCTAAACATGCTCACACACGCACGCATAAATCTGATCATCATCTGCGACCCCCAAATTCGCATTTAATACCCCCCATCCCACCCAACCTCTTGTTTTATTTCTAAAATTGTTTTGCCTATTATCGAAGCCGTTTCAGGTGGGCTTTTGTAGGCCCTTCCTATAGCCTTTTTCTAAATCTCAAATCTCTCTCTCTCTCTCTCTGCCCGTCGGTTTCAGTGCTTTCCTCTCCTATATATAACATGTTATGTTGCTAGTTAATTACAACAGCAAAGCCCTTCACCTCAAGCATAGGCTCTCTCTTTCTCCCTCTCTGATCAAGAAGAGTACTAACTACTGTGCGCAGGCGAGCCAAGATGTTGGGTATGGAAGATCTTCTGTGTGAACTAAGTGAAGACATAAACGAGCAAGGTTTGCCACCGGGATTCAGGTTCCACCCAAGTGACGAAGAGCTTATCACTTTCTATCTCGCTTCAAAGGTGTTTCATGGCACTTTCTGTGGTGTCGACATTGCTGAGGTCGACCTCAACAGATGTGAGCCTTGGGAGCTTCCAGGTATAATGCTTTTGCTTATGCTTATGCTTATGCTTGCTATCAACACATGCTATAACATCTATCACACCAGAAGTAGTCTAATGTACCAACTGAGAAAATTCCCAACCTTTCCTACCGATGAGGATTCCATTTCTTGGAACATTACACATTACTTGCTCTCTATAGATACCCATGAAGAATTTCTCTCTCTCTCTCTCTTCCAGTTCTTCTTTTCTCTAACAAATTCAACTGCATGATCTACATTTTATGCTTGAAGAGAAATTTCTAGTAGGCAAGATCTTGGTTGTGTGTGTGTCTTAAGAGGTCTCAATATTAAACTCTTTCATGCACCAATTGTTTTTTCGTTTTTCTTCCACGTTTTCGGCAAAAACAAAAACCACTGCATTTTAAGATCTTTTGGCTCTTGGTGTTGGTCTCTTATGAACATACATACATGCATACAACCCAAGAATCTAATGGATCTAGTACTTTTGAGGCCCAGATACCAGAAATAATAAAAGGTCTTGCCAGCTTTCAACCTGAAACTTTCAGACACCTATCTTCGATTATTGCCATTCTTTTCTTGCCTCCTTCCTATTCTTCAATAATGCGATGCCAGCAGTCGTCGAGTACGAATGACAAAGACACACACAGGAGTCTGGAGGACCTTAATTTTACAGTACACCTTAATTTGGTTAGGTTAGTAAATCTATCTATATCCTTGCAAAAAGAAACCATTTAATTTCTGACATTTCATATTGATGTGATGAAATTAGAGAGACAAGACAAAGATAATATTTTGGACCTAATAAATTTCCTCTTAAAACAACACATAGGGTTCCTGGTTATAGTGGGTTGTTACATAATAATAATTTGTATGTCCAAAAGTGCAGATGTGGCGAAGATGGGGGAGCGAGAGTGGTATTTCTTCAGCTTGAGAGACAGGAAGTACCCAACAGGGGTGAGAACGAACAGAGCCACTGGAGCTGGGTATTGGAAAGCGACGGGGAAAGACAGAGAGATTTACAGTAGTAATAGTAGTAGTGCATCACCATCGAGTAGAGGTGCTGGTGGTACTGCATTGCTAATTGGGATGAAGAAAACCCTCGTTTTCTACAAGGGCAGAGCACCCCGTGGTCAGAAGACCAAGTGGGTCATGCACGAGTACCGTCTCGACGGTGACTTCTCCTACCGTCACACCTACTGCAAGGTATCTATCTATATGTATATTGTATGTATGTATGTGATTTGCACAACCCAACCAAAACCAGAACCAGAACCAACCCCAAAGATCAGGCGCCGTGATAATCCCATTAAAAATTAGATATCCTGCACCCCCCTTCATTTTTGTTCTTTACGGGTTGACTTCTTTTGTTGATTGATGCAACAAGATCGAAGCGTACCTGCCCATCGACTAGCCAATTTTCACTTGACTAATATCTTTTATTTTCTTCTTTTTTTTGTTTAAATGCATTTGTCAAGAAATATATTTTCTATATACGTAAACTGTTAAGTGGAATTAAGATGATCGTCTTCTTCTTTTCAGGAGGAATGGGTAATTTGCAGAATATTTCACAAAATAGGAGAGAAGAAAAACCCAGTATTTCAAGGCCAAAGCTACCTGTTCGAGGCTACTTCATCTCCCACCACCACCAGGGGTTCCTTGCCCCCATTGCTGCTCGAAACTGCATCAACAACAGCAGCAACAACAGTAGTGTTGGAATCTCAATCTTACAACCCAATGCAGGTTGCTCTCCAAAACCATTTTCTAATACCTCATGACTACCAAGACAGCGACGACCTCAAATCGCTAATAAACCCCCCAATTGTCTCCCAACACCCCCACGCCTTCCCAATAAATGGCCTCCAACCCTCTTTTTCAACCATCACCACAGCACCAAACAACAACAACAACAAAGGCAAGGACATCAACAACCCATCACCATCCATCCTCTTAAAGTCCCTCCTCTCACATCAAGGTTGCACTTTGAAGGAACAAGCCACTATTCCAAAACAGTGCAAGACAGAGGCCAACTTTTCCCTCTTTCAACAACCCGATGCTAACTTGCGCTGGGTAGATAAGATTCACCATTACCCCTGTCATGCAAATCCCTTTTTACTTGGGATGGATTGTTGTGGTGGGGTAATGGGGTTCTCATCAGCTGCATCACCAGATACTACTGCTGTTGCTGAGGTGTCCGCTTCAATGGCTTCTAATGGGGCCGGCTTCCAAACCTTCTTGGTGGATCCTCCTCCCACCAGATCAGTCGCTGGAGAATCCTGGCCTTCGGATCTATAAGATCTTCAAAAAAATGATTCTTAACGTTATATCCGTACTCTACCAAATATACAATATATATGTATCGTCTATCTATCTATCTATCTATCTATAGAATCTACTGTGTAAGTAAGTAGTTTATATGTAATATTGTTGTAAATGTTCGGAGGAGGCCAGGCCACCCATTATCCAGCCATGCACGTAACTTTGTATTATTGGAGATTTTCTGGTAGCTTTGGATTTTATTATCTATGAAACCTTTTGCCCGTATATTTTGTTAATTTTGAGAGAGATTTGCCTTGAACTGTGTGGGTTTGTGGATTAATAGAGAAGGAAGAGAGTGGTGACAGCAGGTAAAGGTCTCTACTTGACGTGATAGCGTAGATGGGATTGGGATTGGAAAGGTGTTCAGTTATTTGACGTCACTTTTTCATTCATCATTGTCGATAGGAATTGGGTCCCTGCCCCTCTCTCCCTCTCCTCTGCTCTCCTCTAAATACATACAGGCATAGGCCGGTCTGTAGGATCTCTCTCTTCCTCTCTAGGCGAAGCCTATTTAGAGAGTGACAGATGAGGGAGGTCTCTAATGTTGGGCATATACATGAATGAAAAATAATTCAGTGTTCGCCCATAGCATCTTCATTTTTGTTCTACCTCTTATATAATTATCTTGTTCTGCCTCTTATACCATATCATCTTGATCTGCCTCTCATATATTGGTAAGTAGGTCTTTTGTCCGTCAAGTAAGATCAAAATAGCTCGCTTAGTGTCATGGGTTGATATTTTATAATCTTGATAGTCACAAACGAAGTTCGTACAGTACTTGTCAAATCTATTTGATAAGTCAATTAAATCCAAATCATCTCATATGTAATTTAAAATCTTGCATTGATGACCAATATACAAGTAACATCTATGGAGAATGGATAGAAGCAATAATACGACAAGCATCAATTAAATCGTATTTCATTCATTAAAGCATCTTTACAATGGCTAATGTAGTCTTTGCATCGCTCACAATATGTACAAGAGATATGTCAAACCATACAAGAAGTAGTGGAGGTAAGGATGGTAGGAGTATACCCCCCTTATAGTACCACTCTAAGCTATTTATGAACTTTCAAGAGAAAACATAGTGTGTGCCCAAAGAGTCATAATAGCCTTCTAAAACTTGTACAAAACACAATAAATAAAACTCTTAAAAAACATGAAACTAGGTCCGAAGAGGAATACGTAGAAAAAAAAACCTAGCTTTATTTGGACATCGGAGTACAAAGATATGCCATGCCAAAGATCGGGCCAAAAGGTGTACGTGTGAAAATCTGGCATGGTTAGCTAGCACAAACTGAGGTAAAATAGGGCCTTGCGGCTATCCATAAGCGCGGGCGCATGACAAGGCTGACTTGAGGTTAGGTTGGGCCTCACTGTTGGCCAACTTGAGGTAACCTGGGTGTTGGCACGTGCATAGGCGCTACTGGCTGGCATAGCTGGACACTAGTGAGGTTAGGTAGCCCCTCACCCTTGCTGCTGGCTAGCATGGTGGGCGCTAGTGAGGTTAGGTTGCCCCACACTTGCACTACTGGCTGTTGGGTTGCTTTGGATGTTGTTTGCTATTACTAGTGGCTTCCTTGTGTCACGGGCTTAAAATTTGAACACCACAACCCATGCGGCCTTGGATAACTTATACTCAAAAGTTGTTAAGTAAGCCTAAGAACAGCCGAAAGAAAGACTAAAAGAGCAAGTGAGCAACACTAAGAGAGTAAGAGCACAAGTGAGAGCTTGGAGAATGCTTTGGTTGTATTCACTACTTGATGCCTTACAAATGAATGCCTCCACCTATTTATAGTTGCTCACCTCCTCAATGAATTGTGATAATCAACTTGGTCTAACGGTGGAGAGTAACTCTCTAGAGAATTCTATACAAATATCTAAGATATTTACATACAAAGCTTATCAAGGAAGCCTCCCCAACATTCTAGAATCTCCTACACTCTTCCATTATCTACAATTATGTAGAAGTTTCTAGAATATCTCATGTGCTAGAATGCCTAATAATAGCCTAGAAGGATCTAGAATTAGTGGGCTCTTTAGCAGCTTCTTGGGCCTATTTTTGAGCCATTTTGGTGGGCTCGTGACATTCTCCCCTACCTAATCTGGCGACGTCTTCGTCGCAGCTTCTTGAAATTTTATGATCTTGTCCACAAATTGCCACAAGGATTCCTCATGCTCCCAGCTTGCTTCGCTATCCTATTGCCCCTTCCACTTGACCAAGTACTCGATAGAGCTCGGTGCCACGCCCCTTCTTGGGATAACCCGGTGAGCAAGGATGGTCTCCACTTTCTTATCGAATGATGCCATGATGGATGTGGGATCTCTACTTGATTCCCCACGACTTGGGTCTTCCACATCAGCATGGTAAGGCTTAAGCGAGCTTACATGAAAGACCGGATGAATCTTTAACTTTGGAGGCAACTCAAGTTGGTAGGACACCTTGCCAACTCGTTTGGTAATCGGGAATAGTCCCTCGTACTGTCGTGTTAGTCCTTTTTTAAGCCCATTATATGCTTTGGCTTGATGAGTAAGAAGCTTCACCATGATGAGGTCTCTTTCTTGGTACTCTTTTGGCCGTCGCTTCTTGTCCATCCACTTCTTCATCCTTTAGGCCGCCTTGGCCATGTTTGTTTTCTTATGCCACCCTTTAGCAAAGTTGTAAGCTTCGGGGGTTTTGCCTGTATACCTGACAGTAACGGCGGTAGGAGTCAAAGGTTATTGGCCGGTAGCAAGCTCGAATGGGCTAGTGTTGGTTACCTCACTCCTTTGTAGATTATAAGAGAATTGGGTAACATCAAGTAACTTGGCCTAATCCCTTTGGTTGGCACTCACATAGTGCCTCAAATATAGCTCCAATAAGGCATTCACCCTCTTGGTTTGGCCATCTGTTTCGGGGTGAAAGCTAGTGGAGAAGTTAAGCACCGTGCCCTAAAGCTTGAAAAGCTCGGTCCAAAACCGTCCAGCAAATCGAGAGTCCTTATCGCTGACGATGGTCTTTGGAATTCCCCAATACTTAACCACGTGGGCTAAGAATAACTGAACCCTCTCCTCCATAGTGCATTACTTGGTGGCCGGTATGAAAGTAGCACACTTAGAAAACTGGTCGACCACCAAAATGATAGTGCATTTCTCTTCGGACTTCAAAAGGCAAGTGATGAAGTCCATAGAGATATTTTCCAAAGCCGATCCGGGATAGGCAAGGGCTCTAGCAAGCCCGCGGGATGACTTTGTTCCACCTTGTCTTGTTGATAGACCAGGCAAGTCTTCACATAGAGTTCCACATCGTCTCGCATTCGTGGCCAATAGTAGGCATCCTCCAATAATGCCAATATGCGACGGACGCCTGGATGTCCAGCCCATTTGGAGTCATGGCACTCCTTAAGAATCTCCTTCCGTAGCATTCCCCATTTGGGTACATAGATTCGATTCCCTTTGGCAAAGAAAAGATCATCTTTAAGCCAAAATTGCCTTGTCTTTCCTTGCTTGACGCCATCGATAATAGTCTTGGCCACTTGATCATGTTGCCCCTCCTTGATCCGACCCTTCAATGAACATTAAGGTCGACTAATGGCGACAAGCTCGGCCTTTCTACTAAGTGCGTCTGCCACCAAGTTGGCTTTGCTCGGCTTGTACTCCAAGGTGTAGTCGAATTCGGCAAGAAAGTCTTGTCATCATGTTTGCTTGGGAGTTAACTTCTTTTGAGTCAAGAAGTAACTCGTAGCAATATTATCCTTCATGACCACAAACTTGGAGCCAAGCAAGTAGTGCATCCATGTACGCAAGCAATGAACTACTGCGATCATCTCATTTTCTTGCACTTTATGTCTTCTCTCGGTGTCATTAAGCTTGCGACTTTAAAAAACAATGGGGTAGCCTTCTTACATGAGCACCCCTCCAATGGCAAAGTTCGAGGCATCAGTGTGCACCTCAAATGGCTTGGTGTGGTCAGACAATGCTAGCACGAGCTCCTCCATGATAGCCTTCTTTGGTGCTTAAAAAGCATCTTCACACCTAGTCGTCCACTCCCATAGATGGTTCTTCTTGAGAAGATCTGTCAAAGATGTCGCTATAGCCGAATATCCTCGAATGAACCAGCGACAATAATTAGCAAGACCAAGGAAAAATCATAGCTCGGTTACCTTCTTTGGTGGCTCCCACTCTTGGATGACTTGCACTTTGGCCTTATCCATGCGAATCTTGCTACCTTCAACCACATACCCCAAAAAGTTCACCTCCAGTTGAGCAAAGACGCATTTCTCCCTTTTTACATATAGCTCGTTTTCCCTTAAGACTTAGAAGACCCGCCATAGATGCTCCACATGCTCTGTCACACCCCAAATTTCCCATGCCTAAAGATTTTTAGGTGATGCGACGTAAACCATTCATTAATCCTACCTTGGTAGTGTTGACGCTCCCAAAGGAAGACCAACTAGTGGTCAAAGTACTACAATCTAACAAATCCATAGTTAATATCTAAAATAGCTCCAACCACAAAATAAAACTTAAACATCATTATAATATCTTGTTACAATCATCCAGTGTCTATGCACTACTTAACCGAACACCTAGATAGTTTCAACGTTACATTAAACTGAAAAGAAGGTAACTAAGCATAAATGATGACTTAATCTTAGAGGTTTTACTTGCGACCCTTCTCAAAATCCAACTTAGATCCCAACAGCCTTACCGACGTTCCTATTACATTTTTGACCCTGTCATTTGAAATGTTACCCATAAAACAGGGTAAGCGGTGAAGCCCAATAGTGGTGTACCATCCCATAAGTAATAAGTTTAGAATTTCAAGTAGTAATACTTAACAGGTTTTGAGATAGCAAGTAAAAGCACTAAGTTCAAAAATCAAGACATGTGATGCAATACTCAAAAGATATCAAATTATATAGTATATCCAATTTCTAGCACATATCATGCAAAGCTTAAAATCATGTTATTTCTATAAGCGATTATTAATTCCATTATTGTGCTCATGACGCTACCTTATCTCTCCATTTTGCATACTAATTCTTAAATCGAGTAGCACGGTTCTTTAACCCCATTTAAGGTCCGGGCCAGGACCAAGCCCGCATCGATCTAAACTTAGGACCAAGTCCGCATAGGTTTAGACTTATGTTGAGCCTGCATCGGTATGGACTTTGGACCATCTCCACCCAAATTAATTTTCATATTCCAATACTTTAGTATTGTAGGTGGGATTTTTCTGGAAGGCTGGGCCGAACTCTCAGGCCCAAAAATGGATGAGTCCAGGTATCTCCTGCAAGATGAAGAAGTTAGAATGGGTCAACCCGTAAAGGACCGATCACACTCCGAAGATTAAGTCAGCAAGCTTAATCGATGAAGACGAATGAGAGTGGTCAATATTGGGGGTTCACTGTCCATACCTGACTCTCGGTGCCTTGGGTATTTATAGGACTTTCAAGGGGGTGTGTTCTGCCTTAGCCTACCAGCAGGCTCTCATGGCCTGCTGGGTAGGCATCATCATTGATGCCGCCTGATTATCCACAGGGTCTGGCGCACCGTCGTGAAGGATTCCGGCTGACCGGACGTGCACGTTCACGTCGTGTGGGCAGCCGCATGCGTATTAAATGCGAGTCAACTCTGCATTTAATGCGCAGAGACCGCTAGCGGTTTGGGCTCGCCTTTCGTGGTTTGGGCTGTGTTGTGAGGGAGGTCGGCAGTCTGGCCTTCCCGCTAATTCTGATCTAGGCCACCAAAGTGGGCCCAACTTTAGCTTGCGCAGATTGGGCCTCATCCATTGGGCCGGGCCGGGGGTTACTCCCGCACAAGTATTAATAGCATGACAATTCATTCAACTATCTCATGTAAAAATAAATAAATTAACAGCACGAAGAACAAGACAAAACATGCTTTGGAATTCACAAAGCAATTTCAGTTTCAAGTACTTATATCAATGGAAAATAATCATATGAGTAATCTTTAAGTCAATACCCCTTATCTGATAGTCCAAGTTGACTCAGGTATGCTTCTTGGGATCGTCTCAGTTTACGTGCAAGTTTGTCAAATACAACTGTTGATTAACATTGACTTAAGTATCTCCTGATTTAGTGTAAGACCCCCTAAGGACCTTAGGTTGACTGGTCAAATGTGTAAAGCGACTAAAGTGCCCCTTAAGACTTCTTATTCTAATGGTCATGATTTATATCGCACTTCGGCTTCAAAATTTTCTAAAATATTTGGTAGGTCATAAAATTATTAAAATGTTATAATCATGAAGTTTCTGGTTTCTAAAAATTATTAAAACAGTTTCGAGTAATTTTTTGATATTAAAATAATTTATTTGCCTTTATTAACTTTGAAATTATCTAAAAAATGCTAATAATTGCAAAACAAATTATAGTGATATGAAAAATTGTTCTAAGTATTCTCTAAGTACTTTACATAGGTACCACAACCCTCAACTGCTAATAATTTAAATTCTAGTATTTTTCAAGATAAAATAAGGTTTATTTTTCCTAAACAAAATATAATTCAATCTGTCAATACTTAGAAAAATTTAACATTCATCATGTAGAGTGTTAATATAAGTGTTGGAAGTTCTCACAAAATTTTCAGAATTTTTGAAGTTTATTTAGTATTTATTTTGGAATATTATGCTTTAAAATATATGAAAAATAGCTACGGGTATTGAAAAACTATGAAACTTTTCTTGAAAATTTTTATTTTTAATCTACTGTATTTTAAAAAAAATTCCAACCCAAAAATGGGTGGCACGCGCCTGACACATGCCAAACCCGTGCTCTTCACCTCCTACCTCTTCTCATTTTTGGCCAAATCTGGCCACTGATCATATTTTGGCCATAACTCTCTCGTTTCTTAACCTTTTTTAGTGTTTCTTGAGTCGAACTTGAGTATCTCGAAGAGCTCTACGACTTTTGTGTTTTATAGTTTTTCACAGAAGATCGTTTAGACCTCCAAAACAGCCTCCCAAGTTGACTAGTCTGTCCAGATTTTCGGGACAGACCTGAAATTCAAGATTTCTCTATTTCATTCAATGTCTAGACCTTCCTAAGACACATTCATGACTTCAAGGCACCTTATGCCAGTTCCTATATGGTTGGAAAAGGATGGTAAGTTGGGTTTCTATGTTTCAGGAGTTTGAGGCATTTTTATGTCTCGCCGAAAATCATGGTCTTCGGCCATGATTCTGGCCATGGACAACCATCTACTCTATCCTTCAGTATTCTGAATTGAGATGAGAGAGTTATAGAGACTTACCTTTGATTGCTTGGCTTTCCTTTGCACAAGTCTCCCCCTTTCCTAGCCTTGGCCGAAACCCCTTGCTCTCCTCTCTTCCTTCCCTTTTTTTTTTCTTCTTCTTCTTCCCTCTTCTTTATCTCTAACCTCACTTATCTCTCTACCACAAAATGGCTGATTTATTCCTCCTATGTTTGCATGCTTCTAGTATTTCACAAATGTTGCCTAGCATGCTCCTAGTGTTTCACAATTGTTGTCTTGCATACTCCTATTGTTTCACAATTTGTCAAGTGTCACACATACATTCCACCACTCCCCCACAACTCTGCTAACCTATATCTAGGTGTACTAGACCTATATATATTCATATATGCATGTATAAATACATATAAGACAAGTTGGCTTGCCTTCCAAAATAAAAATAAAATAAGATAAAATAAAAATATCATTTACACACCTATCAATTTATTATAATTACTCATCAAACCCCAATTACTTTTAAAATTCTAGAACCACCAATTCTATATATATATTGAAAATGTTGGGATTTTACTTGCTCCTCCAAGGATGAACTATATATGACAATATCGTCCAAATATACTACGATGAACGGATCCAAGAAAGGTTAGAGAACTTGATTCATAAGTGTGCAAAAAGTGGCCAAAACATTAGTAAGGCCAAAGGGCATGGCTAGAAATTCAAAGGAGTCATACCTTGTGACACAAATGGTCTTGGCCACGTCTCCTTTGGCGATCCTCACTAGATAGTATTCCGATCGTAAGTCAAGCTTGCTAAACCATCTTACACCACCAAGCCTATCAAACAAGTCGGCAATAAGGGGGATGGGGTACTTATTTTTAATAGTTACCTTATTGAGTGCTCGGTAGTCGATGCAAAGACGAAGGAACCATCATGTTTCCGTTGAAACAAGACTAGTGCACCATAAACACTCTTTAACGGTTGGATGAAGCCGGCATCCAATAATTCCTTCAATTGCCTCCTTAGCTCCTTTAACTCCGAGGGAGCCATACGATAGGGTGCCATGGCCGGAATCTTGGCACCCACCTCCAACTCATTGGAGTGATCCACCTCCCTCTTAGGTGGAAGTCTCTTTGGCGGAAGTCTCTTTGGTAACTCCGAGAGCATGACGTCTTTGTAGGCTTCAAGCACCTCTATCACCTCTCTTGGCATGCCATCCATAGTGCTAGAAGATTCCTCATTAAGCTTCAAGATAGCATGGAATGTTGGCTCATTCTTCTTAAGTCCCTTAGAGAGTTACATGGCGGATAAAACCTTACCCTTCAAAGTCGTCTCTTGAGCCAATGGTACCATGCAAGTATTATCTTCGCCCATGATGCACATGGTCTCGGTGAAGGGGATGGGGAATACCCGCACCCCATCCAAGAACTTCATCCCAATTACCATGGGATAATTATCCATTGATACCACTGAGAAGTCCACTTGGCCACTCCATTCCCCGATGTGTAGCCACACGTCCCAAGCAACTCCATAGATAGGTCGTACCTCCGAGTTGACGGCCTTAAGCCAACCTTGCTCTTCCTTGTATTAGAGACCTAGCTTTTTGGCCTCCTTGACTTCAATAAAATTGTGAGAAGTGCTAGTATCAACTAATGCACGAGTCTTGAAACCGCGTACCTTTGCCTCAACATACATACACCCCTTCTTTGTCGCATTGGTTAAGTCCACCTTGGCCTTGATTACATTAAGCAACTACAATGATCCCATCTTTATCTCCTCTTGGTAGGGCTCTTTCTCATCATCTTGGATGAGGGGCGATAGCTTTGCTCGTTTTGGGTAATCCTTAGCAAAGCGGTTGTCATCGCATAGGAAGCATATAAGCTTGGGCTTGTCACCACTCCTCTTGTCTTTATTGAACTTGACATGGCTTGAAGAGGATGGCTTGTGTCCTCCCTCCTTTGATTGGCCTACATTGTCTTCCCGACCTTTGCCTTGATTAGACTTTTGAAACTTGGGCTTAGAAAAGGAGGACTCACATTTCTTGAAGTCTGTCAAAGACTCCACAATAGAGATGGCCGTTGCTAGATCTTGTGGTCCTCGTCATTGCACTTCAAGCTTGGCCCAAAATTGTAGTCCATCAATGAAAGTGAATAGAGACTCCTTCTCGGCATGTCGGGGATCTCTAGCATAAGCTCGAAGAACTCCTTCACATAATCTCGGACGGTGCCCTTGTGGGAGAAACGTTGTAGTCTTGCCCGAGCTTCATGCTCTGAATTTTTCAAGTAGAATTGCCTTTTAATTTCCTTCTTGAAGTCTTCTCATGGGGCTATGCTACATGTCCCTCGTTCAACATCCAGGTGTCTCCTCCTCCACCATAGTGTGACCACATCCACTAAGAAAAAAGGGGCCGTCTTAATTTTCTTATCTTCCTCATTGATGTTCGTGACACCAAAGTATTGTTCCAAGCTCCATAAGAAATTATCCAACTCTCTAGCATTCCTCGACCCATTGTAGCTCTTGGGCCTAGGAATGTCTACCTTAGGAGAGAGAGAGGAAGTAACTGTTGGGGACTGCAGAATTTTTCACGACTTGACTATAGTGTATACGCATACTACCAAAAATTCTAATATGATTAGCATAGCCTATACTACGTGATTAGAATCATACCTTCGAGATCTCTTTGGTTTAATCCCGAATAACAAGTATTAACAACAAGTGTGTATCTCTCGTATACGTCTTACTCTAGAAAGAGTGGGTTTACCGCTGCTAGGGTTTCTCTTCATCACAAAAATGTGTATCTCTTAATTATGAGCAAAGTATAACCCTAGCAGCTCTTAGAATGTGTATATATAGAGGCTACAACAGTGACCATAGGATTATGTAAGCACCCCATTTTTGCCCGCTCGGCAATCTCCGGCCCGATCGAATTCGGTTTTTAACATCACAACACATGCAGGCTCAAGATGAGCCTTTCAATCTCCAATCCAACCAGCTGGTCGTTTCTCGGGCCCATAAGGATCCGCTGAAGCCTTAAGCACCATTATTCCAGGCAGTTTTCCGGACCAGGCGGTCCCGGAAACCAACGCGATCCAGGTAGCTTCCCGGGATCGGGCGATCTTGGGGACCAACACCTCATCAAAGATTCCGGACGGTTCACTTCTGGCGCATGCTAGCCCGCCAATGTATAATGTCTGTCATTCGGTAGTTCTCCGGGACCAAGCGTTCTCGGAGATCAACACCACTCTTCCAAGTAGCTTTCTAGGACCAGGCGTTCTCAGGAACCAACACCACCCTACAGGTAGCTCTCTAAGACCAGGCATTTTTAGAGACCAACACCGCACAGGTAGTTTTTCGAGACTGGGCAGTCTCAGGAACTAACACCTAGGTCAACACCGGCTCCTGCTAGCCTGACACGGTGAAAAATGACCAAATCTGCTCGGGCCTCCAGGCACGTTTTGGGAAAGTTCAAAATCCCTCAAAACGATAAGTCCAGCCTTTCATAATGTTGTCAAACCATCGGGCGTCCCCCGCACGCCATTTGGTCCAAATCTGGTCCTATTCCGGCTCACTCTGGTCAAAATGACCATTTTGCCTTTGAACAACTCAGCACGGCACGAACCCCGCTGAACGGCAACAAACTCTCTCAAAACCATCCCTGAACAGCCCTACACGCCTAACACAATATACCAGACCATTCCTGACCATTTCCAGCCAATTACGGTCAAAATGACCGTTTTGCCCTTAGAAGCCCAAAAATGGCCCGAAGCAACACCGACCTTGGGATTTCGAGCGGAGGTTTCACCACCCGCCTTTGTTTAATCCAAGGAATACCCTACGATACTAAACTCACACGACTCGACAAAAGTTCCCTGGAGCGTCTCGCAGACGCTTCGCCTAAATTGTCTTTTTCCCCAATTCCCTGGTTATAACGCACCGTCAACCGATTTGAGAAATGCGTACATCAGGGAATTCTCTGACACTCGTCCATAGATCTTTCCATCGATACGGTTCGATCAAATAGATCGCTCCCCGAAGCCCTCCATCGTACAGTGTGCAAACCATGACTTTCAACAACCCCTGGAGCGTCTCACAGACACTCCGCCAAGGTTGACTTTTTCTTCGATTCCCTAATCAAAACGCACCGTCAAACGACTTGAGAAATGCATAAATTTGAAAATTCTAGAAAGTATGGTTGGCTTACGATCCACATATTGCGAAGCTTATGCGTACGGTTGGCTCATGCGACGCTTACCATGTTCGCACGATCCACATATCGCAATATCTCACAATATTCGGCAGTCACAAATGAAGCTCGTGCGACGCTTACCATGTTCATTTGGTAAGCTAGCCAAACCCGGATCATCTCATATGCAAGCTATAATCAAGCATTGATGACCAACATACAAGCAACATCCATCGAGAATGGGTGAAAGTAATAACACAAGACAAGCAGCGATTGAATCGTAATTCAATAATAACATCATCTTTATAATGGCTAACATAGCCTTTACGTTGCTCACAATATGTACAAGAGGTGCCTCAAGCCATACAAGAAGTAATTGAGTGGAGGATGGTAAGAGCATATACCCCTCCCCCCCCTCTCCCCCCTGTTTATAGCGACATTCTAAGCTATTTATGAACTTCCAAGGGAAAATGTAGTGTGTGCCTGAGGAGTCATAATAGTTTTCTAAAAATTGTACAAAACACAACAAATAAAACCATTACAAAACATAAAACTAGTTCTTAAGAGGAATACATAGAAAAAAAAGCCTAGTTTCATTTGAACTTCGAAGCATAAAGATATGTCATGTCAAAGATTGGGCCAAAAGATGTAAGTGTGTGAAAATTTGGCATGGATGGCTAGCTGGCACAAACTGAGATTAAACAAGGCATTGCGGCTGTCCATAGGCACGCGCGCATGACAATGTTGACCTAAGGTTAGACTGGGCCTCGCTGCTAGCCAACCTGAGGTTACCTGGGTGCTAGCACGCGCATCGAAGGTGATGGCTGGCATGGCTGGGTGCTAGTAAGGTTAGGCGGCCCCTCACCCGTGCTGCTGGCTGGCATGCTGGGTGTTAGTAAGGTTAGGCTGTCTCTCGCCTGCGTTGCTGGCTGCTAGGCTGCCTTGGACGCTACCTGTTGTTACTAGTGGCTTCTTTAGCTGCCCTGTTGGCTGCTTTCTTGGCTCGCTTGTCGGGCACCATGGGACCATCTTGGGCATTGTTTGGGTAATGCTTAGACAATTTTTGTGTAGCCCATTCGCATAAAATGGCCACTCCTTGGGATGTTATGGGGCACGAAGAAGCAGACCATGACACCTAGCAAGGAGAGACCTAAAAAAGAGGAAAGAGCAATATCACGTACTCCAAGAGTACTAAATAATATATCATCATGAATCATGGGTTATAAGCTGTGCCATCATGAATTTGTGGGTCATCTCCATGAATGGAAAGACTGTTTGAACTTTGAACTTGGAGGGGCCGAGAATAGGCAAATAAGCATCAATTGATACCGGTTGAAGAAATTGGTGTGGGTGCCCATTCCCGCACTAATCATTATGTTAAACACCACCGACGCCAACGAGTAAACATCAGAAACAAAGTAGGGACGTCACAGTCCAAGTTTGGATTCTTCAATCAAACTACGTGCGAAAATAAAGAACTTGCTAGGTATCGTTACTGAAATCCCACCAAAAGGGCCGAAAGGGTGGGAATGGGATAACATGCTCAATGAAAAAGAAGATTGATTTTCCAGTAACTTCCTGCCATATTGTCATGGGCCGACATATTGTGAGCTCAGAAGTCATAAATAAGGCTCGTGCGACGCTTGCCAAGTCCGTCTGACAAGCCAGCCAAACCCGAAGTATCTTATTTGGAAGTTAGAACTAAGCATTGATGGTCAACCATCAAACAACCTTCGAGGAGAATGAGTGGAAGTAACAAAACATACTTCATTCATTAAAGCACCATTATATAGCTCACATATGTACAACAGGTGCCTCAAAGTCATACAAGAAGTAGTGGGATAGAGGGTGGTAGGAGCATACCCCCTCCTTATAGAGGCATTCTAAGCCATTTATGAATTTTTAAGAGAAAACATAGTGTGTGTGTCTGAGGAGTCATAATGACCTCCTAAAAATTGTACAAAACATAATAAATAGAACACTTCAAAAACGGTAAACTAGGTCCTAAGAGGGTCCTATAGAAAAAAAACTTAGCTACATTTGGATTTTGGAGCTCCAAGATATGTCATGCCAAAGTTTAGACCAAAAGATGTAATGCGTGTAAACTTGGGCTGAGCGGCTGGCACATATGGTAGGCCAAAGTAAGGTTATCTGGGGACTCGCTAGGTGCCTAGTGAGGTTATCTGCATGGCATCTGGGTGTTGGCCTTACGCATGGGCACTGCTGGCTAGTAGGGTAGGGCGCTGGTGAGGTTAGCTAGCCTCTTACCCTACTGCTAGCTGGCTGCCTGGCTAGCTGGTGAGGTTATGCTACCCTCATCTACTTAGTTAGCTGCCTTGGTCGCTACCTGCTGTTGCTAGTGGCTTCCTTAGCTGCCTTGTTAGCTACTTCCTTAAGCCATTCTTGGGATACCTTGGTATTGTCTTAGCCATTGTTTAGACATTATTTGGGCAATGCTTGGACAAGATTTGGGTAACCCTTAGGCACAAGTTTG
>CM065391.1:40277500-40352500 GCA_033060915.1 Euryodendron excelsum | reverse complement strand
TATTAATATCTAGCAAATATATTCAAGTTACAACTTGACAGGCTTATTTACTAAAGCACTCCCAACAACAACATTTGAGAAATTGGTACACAATATTAGCATGCGTCGTCTTAAAGACTTTTCATTCTGAACAATAAAAGCAACCAACTTCATACCAGAAGTTTGAATAACGGGGTGAAGCGTATTGTACTCTTTTCCCTTCGCCAATAGTTTTTCCCACAGGGTTTTCCTTGACAAGATTTTAACGAGACAGTTTTAACACACCCATACACAAAATCAATGTACTCTTTTTCTTTTGCTAAGGTTTTTTTTCACTAGATTTTTCTAGCAAGGTTTTAATGAGGCAGTTTTTACATACCCAACAAAATATACATTGTACTACTGTGCAATCATCCAATGAGGAGTGTTACGTAATGGATGGCGTGCGGCCAAGGTTGCCACCTCAATCAATCTTGCGGATCACAAATCAATTGCCAACCTATTCCCCTATAAATATAGGAGCTTAGGAGCTAAGGAAAAAAAAGATACAATCAAGAAGAAGAAGAGTGAAAAGAAAGAGAGGAGAGAGAAAAAAAATAGAAAGGAAGAGTAGAGATAAAATAGAAAGAAAGAAGTAGAGATAAAATAGAAAGAAGTAATTTAGTTCTGTATTATTAATAAAATCTTGGATGGTCTAGAAGATCTATTCCTAATTGTTTCAAAAGAACCAATATGATAAATATTTGACAGTTCCAGAAAAACTATTCTTTATACTTTATTTTGAGTTATTTATTTGCTTTACATTCTTTTAGTTTTATAACAATAATGACTTTATTCCATATATTTTGATATTGAAAATGAGATTTTTGAGATTAACAGCCATCCTTCTTTTCTGAGTGAACTAGAAAGTTCATTTTATAGTTATCAGAATTCTAGTTATCTCAATAATGGATCTAGGAGTGACAATCCCTCATTATATGTATGATATACTCTACATATAAATGAAAAAAACTTTTATTTTTGCTCCTGATCTAAAGCCTAATAAAAAATACTCATTTTTTTTATTTAGATCACACAATACACGTATTAAACGTTTTATGTGTCATACTTTTGAAAAAAACTCGATTAAAAATTAAATCTAATTTAATATAATTTTAACATATTATTAATTTTATTCTTAATCTATAAATATAATAGTACAATTATTGACCATTAAACTCTTTTGACTTTATTAATTTAAAAAAAAAAAGCTTGTATAGCTCATAATTTGTTTATTTTTACTAATATCATGTCATATATATTTGTAATACTTTTCTAATACTTGATATATTTAAAATTTTAAACATACTTTTCTATAACTTCTTATTAATACTCAAAATATTAAATTAAAAATTAAAATTGATAAATTAACCCATTCTTATATCAAGTATTGAAATAATAAAATAAAATTTATTATCTACCACTTTAATGTAGCTTTTGTTAATAATATGTTTAAAAAAAAATTGATATACATGAGGCAAAAATACTCCTACTAATATATATATATATATATAAGAATAAATTGCTTATAAGTGTTATCGTATATTTTGTCTCGACTTTTTAATTAATGTTCATATAATACTCGAGTAATTATGTATTTGTAATTTTGACGTTCTCTATTTTTATGCTGAATTTTGTGACCTTATTTCAAAAAAAAAAAAGTATTAAACTTTTACGTATTATTTATCGGTTATTTTTCGTCTCGTAGTTTACTAACTATGTCCTTTTACTCTTCAAAAAAATTTAGAAAAAAAAAAAAGTATATTGCAACAAGAGAGGGCCTTGTGGCCATCATGCCCACCCCTGATTATTGGCTCTAATGTTGGGGCCATACAATTATTCGTTTGAAGTACAGATGTGCTGCCCTCTTCATGACCACCTACACCACTTGCACCTAAGGAACTATAATACTTCGTCTTCCCAATACTCCAATCACTTGTTTATTTGGGCTTATAGGGGCATTGATCAACCCAATCTTGAGGGGCATTCAAAAATGTAGAAGGAACTTCAAGATGCAAGTAACCCAAGCATCACTTCTCTTAACATATAGAGGAACATTAAGATAAGAGCAATATGTGGCTAGTCTCAAATATATGGTGATTCCATACCAATATAAAAATATATAATAAAAACACAATTTTGTGGAGGCATATTCACCCACAATAGAGTTTCTATTCCTTCCAAACGCATATCTACTTTTTCCTTGAACATAAGGTTTTATTTCACGTACAAGTAAGACAAGGTAGGACAGTTAGTCCCATAAATCATACACCTTATAGCATATTATTTTATACCTTTTTTTTGGGGGGGGGGGGGGGGGGGGGGGGGGGGGGGGGGGGGATTACATTCCATCACGTTTTGTGCCGTCAACGCACTAAACTCTATACAATATATGGCTGTACCATGATGCATTCATTAAATTCTCCTTCTATAATTTAAAAAAAAAAAATTATCCTTAAATTTTAAGAAACATTAAAATTATTATTTTAAATTTTTGTAAATTCTTTTATTATAATTTTAGAAAGTTATTGCTTAAATTCAACACTTTGAAATTTTCTGTTCAAATCTACCTTACTATCTATTAATGATTAAACAAACGTAATTTAAGAAACATTAGAATTGATATTTTAATTTGCCTTAAATTCTTCTATTATAATTTTAGAAAGTGGTTGCTTAAATTCAAAACTTATAAATTTTCTGTTCAAATCCTTTTTTAATACAAATAAATCTACAAAATACAAATAAATATTAAAAAGAGAAGTATTTCAAGTATTTTAATTATGTGACTCTAACATAATTTTATTTATTAATTTTTTTTTTGGCAAGCTTGGTGGTGAATAGTGGAACCATTTTAAGAAGAAATTTTTTATGATATAGATGCACAAAGTTTGATAAATTTTTAATTTTAAATAATAATGATAGTTTACTGTCTAACAAAACTCATATTAACAGTATAAACTTTATGAATATAATATCAATTTTTTATTTTTAAATTTATTTTTGATATCTAATGTATAGCACGTGTTCGTTTACTGTTAGTATACTTGTACCAGGATTGATCATCATGTTTCCTGCAAGAAGAGTAGTCGGGAGGAGAATAGATCAGAACAGCAACCACGGCCCCCGGAAGCACGCTGTACTTTGCCAGGACTGCCAGCTTCGGTACCAACGTCTCTCCCCTCATAAACGCCATTGAACTTCACAGAACGCACGCTCCAATAGGGCACGAGAAAAAAATCAAGACCTTTTTCGCAATGTAATTGATGTTCGATACCCAGTTCTTTTCGTCTATATGATCAGTTCGAAGGAGCACGTTTAGATAAGTAACTTGTATAATTTTTTTATTAGTTTTCAGTCAAAGCATAAATAGAAGTTTACCAAAAAGGTTAAAAATTAAATTTTACTTGCATAAACTAATAAAGTCGGAAAGAACTGAAAAAGTTCCAAATTCACAGTTGCAGTGGTGAGCTATCCCGATTAGTGTCAAAAGTATACGATTGACGGCGTTCGAAACCTTGACTCTTGTTAAATAAGTAGATAAATAAATCATAGTTATTAAAATAAAAAGTAAAAGTAAAACATATTATGAAAACAGGAAGCAAAAAATATGGTTAAAAAAATATAGAGAGAAGGCTTTTTTTTACACTTATTGTTTGGGAGTTCAGTGGGAAAGGGCAGGTTTTGAAAGAAAAATGAGTTACCTGTTGGATGATTTTTTAAGAAGAGAAAGGGAAAGTAGGTGAAGGGCTTGTGTACTAAGAGATGATTTATATTTTAAACATTTTTTTTTCTTTTCCCTTCAAAATTGGAAGGAAAAGAAGGAAAATGAAGTGATTGCTATTATTTTATTTTAAGAGCAATGTTAGAGCTACCGACTTTTTTTACCGAATTATCATCATGGATAGATACAAGGTAATGAGATCCACAGTATCTAATAAATGTGAAACTCATTCACTTGTATCTATCTGTAATGATAGCCTGATAAACAAAATCGATAGCTGTAACATTTTTCTTATTTTAAATATCAATTATACTCATCAATTTTTACTAAAGAAACTAGGTTTTAATACATAAGATATATATTTTAATACAAAAGATATATATATATATATATATATATTCTAATTTATCAAGGGAGAACCTTTTTTGGTGTCTGCCTCCTTTTGAAGCGATATCACGCAGCGTGACATTTTAAAATTTTTAAATTTGTCTTCTAAAAATTAATTTATTATAAGTACAATAATTTTTCTATTCAATAGCTGTAAGGATAAACATGAAGATTCAAAAACAATACAACTGCTTCACATTCTTATCTTTCTAACCGCTTCAGTTATTCAATCTTTTTTCACTCTACACCTTCAACCTGAATCAATGGATCAAAAAACCATCATTTGGCAGTGTCGACCGTGAACATGGTAAAAAATAAAGAAACATAAATTATTCTCTGATTTTTTGTATTCTTCTGTAAACGCAGTGAATAGTTGAACACACGCGTGTGCCCACCCACTAGTAATAATAAAACAAGCATTATAGACTTCAATTCCATTCATTAATTATTGTAAAACAAGAATAAGGAAAAGTCACTCTCCCTTCTCCCTTGGTTAATCAAATAAGAGTAGGAGTATTTCTATTATCTTCTCCTGGATGCATAGGCAGCTGCTTCGTGTGAACCATCCAGAATTCCAATTCTTTCAAAAGCACCCAGTCCAGAGCTGAATGGGAGACACCTTTCGTTCATGCCAAATGCATGGTAGTGAACTACAACACCAAACTTTGGTGGGAAAATTATCCAAAACGAAACGGAACGGAATAGTTTCTACCTTTGGTGGGTGGCTGGGTGAAGGTCGTGGGGAAACAATCTATTTATACCTATATCATACCACCACGCAACGATACAAACATTTAATTCTCTGGGACCTGATTGCCACTTCCTTCCACTTTCCAATCCTGTCTTTTTCCCACAAGAAAGACAGACCAGACGTTATTCTCTTATCCTTCACACATTACGCCCATACAAATTTCTCTTGGTTCAGGAAGCCCCAGCCACTGCCTCCCGCATCCATCATTCATGGCAGTTTCTCCACCTCTAAGGCCTTCATCAACCTAACACTCCTTATCGTCTCTTTCATCTCCATCTCTCTGGCTCTGCAAAGTAATTACAACATCATTCTCACCACCAGCTGTTGCAGCACCTCTCTCTCTCTCTCCAATTATGGCAGCAGAGTACTCGGGCAGCAGAAGTTCCAACACGCATCTCTTGCAAGAACTCGAAGCGCTCAGCCAATCCCTCCATAAAACCCACACCACGACCACTCGAAGAACTGCCTCCCTTGCTCTCCCTCGAACTTCAGTCCCTCCGATCTCATCTGATGAGGCCAGCAGCACTAAAAGTGAGGAGAAACTCAACCCCAAACCTCGACAGAGGCGCATGTCCTTATCCCCATGGCGTTCTAGGCCAAAGCTTGATAATGAAAATGAGGATAAAGAACAAGCTAAGGCTCTAAATCAGAGGCAGTTAAAGTTTTCCGATGACAAGCCAGCTTCTTCAGACAAGAAAGGACTTTGGAACTGGAAGCCAATTCGAGCTCTCTCACACATTGGAATGCAGAAGCTGAGCTGCTTGTTCTCCGTTGAAGTTGTAACTGTCCAAGGCCTTCCAGCTTCCATGAATGGGCTCCGGCTTTCAGTTTGTGTTAGAAAGAAAGAGACCAAGGATGGAGCAGTTCACACGATGCCATCAAGAGTTTCTCAGGGAGCTGCTGATTTTGAAGAGACCCTATTTATAAGGTGCCACATTTATTGCACCCCTGGCAGTGGAACCCAACTGAAGTTCGATCCCCGTCCCTTTTTGATTTATGTGTTCGCAGTTGATGCTGAAGAACTTGATTTTGGAAGAAGTTCTGTGGATTTGAGTCTCTTGATCCAGGAATCTATACAGAAGAGCTCAGAAGGTACAAGGATCAGGCAGTGGGACACAAGTTTCAACCTATCAGGAAAGGCAAAAGGAGGAGAACTTGTTCTGAAATTAGGATTTCAGCTGATGGAGAAAGACGGAGGTATTGGAATTTACAGTCAGGCTGAAGGACAGAAGTCAAGTAAAGCAAGAAACTTCACACCTTCTCTTGGTCGCAAGCAGTCAAAATCATCCTTTAGCATCCCTAGTCCAAGGATGTCTAGTCGAGCAGAAGCATGGACACCGTCACAGTTGGGAGCAACAGCAGACTTTCAAGGGATTGATGACCTGAATCTCGACGAGCCGGCTCCTGTGCCTTCATCTTCTCCTCCTGTTCAGAAATCTGAAGAACCAGAATCAAAGATAGAAGATCTAGATCTCCCAGAATTTGACATTGTTGACAAAGGAGTTGAGATTCAAGACAAAATTGCGACGGAGGAAGGACAATCCGAAGAAAATTCTGACGGAAGGTCAGTCTCAAGTGAGGTTGTCAAGGAAATTGTGCATGATCAAGTCCATCTGACAAGATTGACAGAGCTTGATTCAATTGCTCAGCAGATAAAAGCTCTTGAATCTATGATGGGTGATGACAAACCTGTCAAAACAAAGGAAGAAACTACATCACAAAGACTGGAAGCAGATGAAGAAACGGTAACAATGGAATTTCTTCAAATGCTTGAAGATGAAGAGGCTAATGAATTTAAGCTAAATCAGCTTGATATCCCTCCTCTGAAGCTGGAAGGAGCTGAAGATTCTACAGAGGCTGAATCTATGGTTTTTATCCCGGACCTTGGAAAGGGCTTGGGGTGTGTGGTTCAAACTAGGGATGGAGGCTACTTAGCTGCCGTGAATCCTCTAGATACCGCAGTGGCAAGGAAAGATACTCCTAAACTCGCAATGCAGATATCAAAACCGTTGGTTCTTCCATCAGATAAATCAACAAGTGGGTTCGAGTTATTTCAGAGAATGGCAGCTATTGGGCTGGAAGCACTTAGCTCTGAAATTTTATCTCTGATGCCCATGGATGATCTCTTAGGTAAAACCGCAGAACAGATAGCTTTCGAAGGCATTGCTTCGGCAATTATCCAAGGGAGGAACAAAGAAGTAGCTAGCTCAAGTGCTGCCCGTACCATTGCAGCAGTTAAAACCATGGCAACTGCGATGAGTACTGGCAGGAAAGAGAGGATTTCAACAGGAATTTGGAACGTAAATGAAGACCCATTGACAGTCGATGAAATTCTTGCATTCTCAATGCAGAAAATAGAGGCCATGGCAGTTGAAGCTCTAAAAATCCAGGCAGAAATGGCCGAAGAAGATGCACCCTTCGATGTTTCTCCAGTCAATGGAAAGACAAATACGGCTAGTGGGAAAGATAGAAATCACCCACTGGCATCTGCAGTTCCACTTGAGGATTGGATGAAAAATAGCAGCAACACAACTTCTGATAATGAAGCTGGGAACTCAGCAGTCATCACAATATCAGTGGTAGTCCAGTTGCGAGATCCTCTAAGGCGATATGAGGCAGTTGGTGGCCCTGTGATAGCATTAGTAAATGGAGTAAGTAGGGATGCAAAACCTGATAACTACGAGGGGGAAAAGAGGTTCAAAGTGGCAAGTTTGCACGTAGGAGGCTTGAAAGTGAGGACTAGTGGAAAGAGGAATATGTGGGATACAGAGAAGCAAAGGCTGACTGCCATGCAATGGCTGGTGGCATATGGGTTGGGAAAGGCAGGGAAAAAAGGAAAGCATGCATTGTCAAAGGGCCCGGATTTACTATGGAGCATTTCCTCACGGGTAATGGCTGACATGTGGCTCAAGCCAATGAGAAATCCGGATGTCAAATTCACCAAGTAAAGAGAGCCATTTTAATTCTCTCTCTCTCTCTCTCTCTCTCTCTATATATATATATATATATGTATATATATATGAAGTAAAATCGTTTTTCAATACCATCTACATTTCTGCAGTCTAGGCTAAGAAACATGGAAGAGAGACAAAAGGCAATAAAGTGCAAGTACCAGTTCGAGAAAACCCATGGTTCTCCATTTCCATGTCAAATTAGCCGCCCCATTTGTTACTAAATATATTAATAAAAGCTTCTAAATAGATATTTGATGCAGTTGTATGTAACTATTACAATTTCTTGAGATGAAAATAATATGGTTGCATTTTCATTACATGATTTGATGGTGTCCTTTACATGTACAAATGAACCCATGCACGTACAGAGATACAAAGACATAAAGATATAAACATAATTGAATAAAGCAGGTCATAAAAATTGTGGATCCAATTCCATAAGTTGACTATTTTGGATAAGTTTTCGTACTTGATTACCAATAATCGGTGCAAGATAAAGAGCCATACTTGAAACGATGGTGGTTTTCAGCTAACGAGGTCAGATGCTGAGCTTGGGTTGTTGCCCCTTCACCGAAATAGCCCAACATCATGGAATTCCATGAAATAGAATCTCTCTCGGGCATATTTTCAAACAACTGCTGTGCTTCAGTCATACGCCCTGAGCCCATCGACCCGCTTATCGTCGTATTGCATCTGAAAACATTAGGAAACCGAATTATGGTTAATACCTGCAAAGCATCCTCTTGTATCAAGCCACAACAGTAGTACATGTTTTTGAGATGGTTCTCGAAGAAAGTGGAAGAGACCCAACCCGTGCAGATGAGTTGGGCATGCAGTTTTGTCGGGCAATTTTTAGGGACCTGAGAACTTCACCGGCCGTCATGGCTTCGTAATACTTCTGATATAATAAGTCCATATGATACTGATGCACAGAGGGGTTGCCAAAGCGGGTAGAGAAAAGTGAGTCGAACTCATACCGTTAATTATAGATGGGATAGTAACCCCAACCTAGTTTTCGTTTGGGAAAAACACTTCTGAAGATTAGTAATCCAACCATTCCCTTCAACATATCCTTGCTTTTTAACTGATATCCCGCCTTAAAGATGGCTTAACCCACTCTCAACTTCATGATATTTGGCTCGTACCCACAAAGTTGTCTTATCTTATCTATCGTCTTTTACATTCGACAAGGAGATGCTATTGCATGCAGCATTCATTCATACCCACGCGTTGCAAATAAATAAAATTAAGTGATCGAGCATCAGAAATTACCTGTTCATCGAACTGTCTTGTTTTAAAAAGTGCAATTTCAGAAGTTAAAATGGCAAATTGGCCACTACCTGGTATAGTTGTTTAATGTTGTAGCAACCTGTCTGTAATCGCCTGTTTAAAGTGTTGCTAGCAGCTTAATTAGCAGTACTAATGAAAAGATCAAAACTTGCTAGTATAGTTGTTCTTACTCTTCATTCCATAGCTCCTGACACGTCTGTTTATGAAAAATACTCTCAAAACCATGGTCCAATACCAACCCAGTTCTCTTTTGTTTTTGGTACGCTAAAACCAAGTGCACAATTGAAGGGAGAAAAACAAAAAAACAAAAAACGTAATTTTAGTTTTGGTTATTTATTTTTGTTAATTGTAGGAATTGAATCTCTTATTTTATCTCTCCCTCCTAATTAACGATTCCAATCAGTGCACTGAATTACCGACTTTAGCACGAAAGCAAGCTAATGAAAAATGGAAATGACTCACTCTGATGTTTCTCTTTACCATTGTCTATGGTGGGTTTGGTAGGTAGTGCCTAGTGGTATTCTTATGATTGGGGCTCCCCATGACCTCATGCATGCCATAATAATAATTAATTAGTTGGAGAATGGTGTGGGCCCCTTCCTTCATGGTAGATAGCAAAAGGTTCAAAGAAAATCAAACCTCCAAAGTCTATAGAGCAACAATCTTATCTTATCCTCGATCCATCGGCACATGTCGGTCAGATTTCTATTTGCCGTTGTGGAAATTTGTCCTATATACATGTGTATGTATATATATTGAGATGACACGGCACATACAAAGAGACAATAATAAACAACTAGTGATGATGTAAATAATAGCACACGAAGACAAAATTTCCTTAAATTATTAGTATTTAGGACCCCCCCCGGCCAGTGACCTCAACCATCCTCTGCACGAAATGTTATCAAAATCCAACTAAAACCCACCTGGAAGAGTACTACTGAATCATTAATCTTCTGATGATCCAAGCCATTTCATGATACTCGTGTAAAGGCAGCAGGGAATAGGCAATAAAAATCATACTTAATGGGAAACTAAACTGGAAAGCTTAAATTTAACGACCGTATTAACTTCACCATTCATTACGCAATCAATAATGATTAAGAAAATTAGATAGGGTTGGTGTGGGCGAGGTTAAGGAGACTTATCAGTAAAGGTAAAAGGTTGTAAATTAAAGTCATGATAACTGGCCGGCTGATATATATGAAAGAAGCCCTAACCCTTTCCAAAATCGCCTTAACTTGGGTGGTAGATATAGGTATTTCCTTCTCCATTTGGTTTTTAGCTTGGAGGAGGGGAAAGGAAAATTTAAATAAAAAATATTCTAGTCATTTTTCCTACCATTTCTTTCCACTTTCTTTTCCTACATTTCTCTTTTTCAAATTACAAACAGTATGTAAGTTGCTTCCTACTCGAACAAAATCTTGTTTGATATTCTTTTATCTTATGCTTTTGTTGCTTTCTCTTACCTCTTTATGAGCTGCTTTCTTCTATTCTTAAAAAAAAAAATTTAAATAAAACACAAGGAAAATCTCCTAAAAGCTAACCGTTGTGTTCGATTCCCCGCCTCAAAATGAGAAAGAGCACTATCTGTCAGAAGATTTGTATGAAATTTAACTTGTGATTCTAAATTAAACAAATAAAACATAGTTTAGAAATAAACCAAGATACAACACAATGTAACAACTTGATGAACAGTAAAATACACTAAAAGAAAATAAAAAAGTTGATATGTGAGAATTATGAGGTGTAATATCACTATCTTAAAGTAACTGTATTTTCTTACATGAAGGTTTTAACGAATATTAATTACTCTAATATTTAACCTGATTATTTACTATCTATCCCCCTAAGTATTACATCTGTTCTGCTGATAAACAAGAACTATTTTAACAATTCATAAGACATAGGATACAAAATATAAAAAACTCACATTGAGATATGAAAGAGCCTGATAAGTATAAGTATGTATATATGAATATATCTCACAAACAAAGACCATATAAATTAATCTTTTATAAGCTTCAATTGTTATGGGCTATTAAACATCTCATGAATGGCTGCTAAATGGTATAACGACACAGTAATGAAATGTAATTAAATGGGCTACTAAATATATAACAGCCCAAAATAAATATAGAATTAAAACCGTAATAATAGGAATATGAAAAGAAACTTTATAACAATATTCCAACATTTTTGTGATCAAACAACCCACTTATGAGTATTATTACGTATATCATCAATCAACATCCATACATATTGTCGTGATTTGATAGTGGTCTTTTTGTAGGTAAAGAGGGGTAGCGTGCCGGCATGCAACTTGTAGCTCAATGTCAGTAGAATCCAGTAAATAAAAAAAATGAAAAAATGAAAAAGAAGAAGAAAATCAGTGCTGTGAATTCCTTCAAGCAACGAACACGAAGAAGAATGGTGGGTGCAAGCTAGGTGGAGGGCTATCTAATGGTCTCACATTAGAATTGATCAGTTGCAGTTCCATAATTGTTGTCTTCCCTTTGAATGGTAGATTTTCTTCGTTCTGCATCCACGCATGGCCATCTCAATAAAGAAGACTTGTCATGTCCCCTCAAATCTATTCTATTGTTCTACTATTTTTTTATTTTATTTTATTCCATCGGAATAATTCTAGTGTTCGACTACTGAGGATATATATGAACAAAGAGTTGTGAAGGTTTACATCCAAGGCGTCATGAAAAAAATCAACTCTAAAATATTACTCCAATTCTTTTTTCTTTTATATTTAGCACTTTGTTTTCCAATTCCACTGATTTGATTTAACCTGGTCTAATCATTAGCTTTCACACCAACTTTCTCTCTCAGCAAAGTAGGCATGGTTGATTTTTTTTTTTTAAAAAAATAATAAATATGCAGATAAGTATCTTTAAACATTCGTAAAGAAGTAATTGCCCTTCAATATTACAAAATTATTTGTAGGAGATTTTATCATACCTATGTCGAGGGTCAAAATTTAGATATCACTATGCACTCTGGTTGTTGAAGAGTACATTTAGTCTTACCAAATAGTTATGGAAATTTAAACTCAAACATTGAGTGAGAAAATTTAAATTTTTATCCACTGAATCAATAGTTGATTCAAACCGTAGCAATAGGAAAGTAAAATTTTAATTTTACATAAAATTATAGAAAAAAGAACCTTCTTAGAATAATGTGATAATTTTTTTTATATCAATAATTTGGCATCGATAGTATTATAATTGAGACTTATTTTTAGGGATATTTTATTTATGTTAAAGTGAGGGATTGTCATTCAGTTTATAAAGGTTCAGTATAATTTTTCTTTTTTCAGCATTACTAAATACGAAATAATGACATAGCCAACTACAAACTTTTAGGCAGGTGAGCAACTCTTGATCAAGTTGGACTAATAACAGTGACAGATAGTAATAAAATACAAAAAAAATAAACGAGAGAGAGAGAGAGAGAATAAAATGCTAAGAGAAAAAGAGGAAAACGGAGCATCGAACTAGGAGAGAAGACTCGGGTGGCTGGTTCTGGATCGAATTGGACCGATTGGAAGGTCAAGATTAGTAGTTGGCAAATTTGGCATTTGTCACCCTTTGTATATTCTATTCTACCTAGGTTGGTTCTTATGTTTTGTTTCATTTCCTTGTCAGAATATTTTACTACCTCATTCTGTTTTTCTTGCCTTACACAGAAATTTCACTTTCTTTATAAGGTGACATGTTCTGGGCAGAAGCCACAACAGCACTATGAGAATTCTGTGACGTAGCTGCTGCTGCTGGAGCGAAAGACTGGCGGTGATGATGACTGATGAGTCTTTCTTGAGTGATGTATGGAAAGAGTTTCTTTATTGAGGGGAGGGTTTGGCGGATGTTGAAGGGTTGTTGGAGTCTCTTTTCTTTCAGTTCTTGAACCACTTCTCTCTCCCTCTTTCTCGGGTATTTTTGAAGGCTTTTTTTGTCCGTACACTGAAGATTCCACAGAGCCAGCTCGTCTCTTTGCAGATTTTTGGTCTCATTGGAAGCCCTTCCGAGTTAGGCTGACCTTTGTGGTTCTCAAAAGGTAAGCAATCTTTTCCTTTTTGAGATCTCCGAATCTTCCTCTGTTTACGACTTTTTGATGTTTATGGGTTCTTCTAGTTTCTTCTTTCTGGAAATTCTTTAGTTGTTAATGGTAATTAATGGGTATGTGCGCATAGTGGCATTGAATGTTTTTTTCTCCCTTTTTTGTGGTTTTTTCTACTCTGACCTAGTATTTTTTTTACTCGCTAGACTTGGATGATGCAAACACAAGAACTTTCGTCTCTGCAGTGATTTGGGTTGCTGATAAGAGTATCAGATCTGGGTTGAGTTGGAAGTGGTTCATTTTACAGGTTAGTTAGGAAATTTGGGAGTTCAGTTCATATCGAAAAAGATGAAGGGGGCTGCGCTTGTGGCTATTGCTGCCACGATTGGTAACTTCTTGCAAGGTTGGGATAATGCCTGCATTGCAGGTACTTGTCCTTCTTCCATCACTCAATTTTGCGTTTTGAATTCACTCCTAGAAATGACATATGTAGATTTGATATTTGCCTGAGTAAATTGGATATCCCTGTTCCTGAATTCCCAATTTTGTAGTTTGTATAAACTGGAATTTGAATCAGTAGGATTTTTTGCGTAGTCCAATTTGTTTCGTGGACTCAACTTTGGAAGCTTTAATTTTTTTCTGCTCTTTCGGTTATTTCTTAGTTTGGTTCTCCTCCTTGGAAAGAAGTAGAAGGAAAGCCCCATTTAGTGCTTGATATTGAGTACCAATGTTTCACTGCCAGAAAGATAATGATTTACTTCTTTGTTTTTTTAAACGTTGCAGGAGCTGTAGTGTATATAAAGGAGGAATTCAGTCTGGAATCTACTGTAGAAGGTCTTGTTGTGGCCATGTCTCTCATTGGAGCCACACTTATCACAACTTGCTCGGGACCCATATCAGATTGGTTGGGTCGGCGTCCAATGCTAATAGCATCCTCAGTATTATATTTTGTTAGTGGTTTGGTAATGTTGTGGTCTCCTAATGTCTATGTTCTACTTGTAGCAAGGCTATTAGATGGATTTGGAATTGGTTTGGCTGTTACTCTTGTCCCAGTCTATATATCTGAGACTGCCCCATCAGATATAAGGGGGTTGTTAAATACTCTTCCACAGTTCACTGGTTCCGGCGCAATGTTTTTGGCATATTGCATGATTTTTGGAATGTCATTGATGACCTCACCTAGCTGGCGGGTGATGCTTGGAGTCCTTTCTATTCCCTCTCTTATTTATTTTGTACTAGCAGTATTCTATTTACCCGAATCCCCACGGTGGCTTGTGAGTAAAGGAAGGATGCTCGAGGCTAAACAAGTTTTGCACCAGTTACGTGGCAGGGAAGATGTTTCAGGTGCATTCTCTGATGCCATATTTTGCAAGTAATTAAATCTAATGCATTGAGCCATCATATTACTGTATTTCCTCGGTTTGATGGATCTACTTAGTATCTTGATTCAGATGTTAAAAGTGTGGTAGATAATTCCTGATGATTGTGTATATTGGAATTACTACATGACTATTTTTTCCTTGAGATCCATTTTCCTTCGGTGAGACATTTTACTAGTTCTGTAAAAGTTTTAAATGTTTCCAGAGTTACAATAGATATAGTTGCAAAACTTCAAATTGCACTTGCCTTTAGCAAGTATACAGTACATCAGGTGATGTGGTACCGCATAATTTAGATCTTCTTATTCCATTTATGAAGTCAAAGTTTTTAACGTCTAACTTACAATGACAAATTCTCATCTGCCTTCAGCAGCATTTGAAATTGATTTAAGAAATATCAAGATCCATCAATTCTAGAGGGCATAAGTATACGTGCCAGCTTCTAAACATGGTGGAGAGTTCATTTGTAAATACAATTTATTTTAAAAGGAGACAAAAGAAAGCAAAAGGAAATGTTTGCTTGCAGTGTAATAATTCATTAGTAAAAGAATATTTCAAGTTAATTTTACTTAAAGATGCCAACAGTCTTGTGTATCTAAGGTCAAGTCGCGGGCTTTTCTCTTCAAAATTATATATTTATTTATTGTTTTCTGTGTAATATAAAAAATGAAAGTGGAGCATATTTATGGGATATAACTTGAAAACATTACAAAAGGCTTGTAACTTCTATATTAGGCAAAGTGGAACATATTTAAGAAAAACATAGAAGTTTTGTTGACTGTTTTTGTTTATAAGTTATCCACCATAAAATGCCCCTGAAACGCTTAGGCAATAAATTCTTTAAAATTATTTTCTATTTGACAAATATGTTCTATGAAGGTATAAAGGAGTATCATCATCTATTTGTTGTCAACCCGTTATACTGGACCACATTAGTAATGGAACACACCAAATGCTCAACATTACTTATCCTAGCATTCGTCATCCGTCATGGTGTTGCCGGTAGTTTATGGTGCAATAGATGAGACTATGTTAGGCTCTTTAATCAGAAAATTACCAGCTGTATTTTATTTGGTTTAAGACCCAGAACTTGTACATTATCTACTTTATTCAGTTTGAATTTTTCCAAGTATTATTTTGTTATTTTTCCAAATAATATTTGTATTTTTTTAATGTGTTTAACATTGATATCACCCTTTCCTGGGGAGAGGTTGGAATTTCCGTTTCCTTCTTGCACTTCTTTCCATTTTGACAATATCTTTACATCCTAGTTAGCAAGTGGATGCTGATGCTTCTTAATCCACAGGAGAGATGGCTTTGCTGGTTGAAGGTTTGGCTGTTGGCGGTGAAACATCTATAGAAGAGTATATTATAGGCCCAGCTGGTGAATTTTCTGATGACCAAGAACCAACTACTGAGAAAGATCATATTAAGTTGTATGGACCTGAAGAGGGCCTCTCTTGGGTTGCCAAACCTGTTACTGGTCAGAGTAGTATTGGTCTTATTTCTCGCCATGGAAGCATGGTGAACCAGAGCGTGCCCCTTATGGATCCACTTGTGACTCTTTTTGGCAGTGTCCATGAAAAGCTCCCTGAGACAGGAAGTATGCGAAGCACACTATTTCCAAATTTTGGCAGCATGTTCAGCACAGCAGAGCCACATGTTAGAAATGAACAGTGGGATGAAGAGAGCCTGCAGAGGGAAGGTGAGGGTTACACATCAGAGGCTGGTGGGGCAGACTCTGATGACAATTTGCAGAGTCCATTGATCTCACGTCAAACGACAAGCCTGGAAAAGGACATGCACCCCCCTCCTTCCCATGTTAGCATTCTAAGCATGAGACGTGGTAGCAGTCTCCTGCAAGGAAATGCTGGAGAAGCAGTTGGTACTATGGGCATTGGTGGTGGTTGGCAATTGGCATGGAAATGGTCTGAGAAAGAAGGTGAAGATGGAAAGAAGGAAGGAGGGTTTAAAAGGATTTATTTGCACGAGGAGGGAGTTCCTGGGTCAAGGCGTGGGTCTCTTGTTTCACTTCCTGGTGGTGATGTTCCTGCAGAAGGTGAGTTTATCCATGCTGCTGCTTTGGTAAGCCAGCCTGCTCTTTATTCCAAGGAACTCCTTGATCAGCATCCAGTTGGACCAGCAATGGTTCACCCTTCTGAAACTGCGTCAAAAGGGCCAATTTGGGCTGCTCTTCGTGAACCAGGGGTTAAGCGTGCATTGATTGTTGGGATTGGAATTCAAATACTTCAGCAGGTAGGATATGACTTTTTTCAATGACCTATGTTGCTCCACTTTGGCTTTTCTTAAATAATATGGAAGTAGGTAATCCCATTAGTCCTGTTCCAGCTCATGCATGTGGTTTTATTTAGCTTTGTTTCTTTTTCCATTCTTAAGAACCCTTCTTTGTCCTCTTGATGTCTTCTTATATTGTTATCCTAACTAAACTTGGAGTGTGCTTCAGTTTCATGGAATGTTAAATAGATCTCAGATTGAAACCTCATGTTTCTGAAAATTCTTTCCATGCTCATCATATGAGATCTCATTTTTATGGATACCTTTGACCTTACCCTTTTAACATTTTATCCACTTGTGGAGCTAAGAATAATATAGTTTTATTTTTTACTTTCTTCCTCTTTTCTGTTCTCTTTTTCTTTTCCCACCCTCTTAAAGGAAAATGTGGCATCCTAATTTTTCTGTAAACACAATCTACCCCTACCCGGGTTCCCACTAACATGGTGGCTTGAACTCCTGACTCAAAACCAAGGCTTCTTGGGAAGCACACTGTTTACCACTGGGCTGGAAGATTTTTTGTGAGAATACCACAGCTCACAGTTAAGCATTTGGCAGACAGTCTAATTTCGTAGGACATGATGTCCACACTGCAGGGAGACAATCATTGATTTAAGTTGGTTATGAACTTTCTCCTCCAGTTCCTGTTGCTTGATGGATTTCTGCATGCTAGCCAGTTGGGATTATATTTATGATGTGTATAGGGCAGATAGTGACTAATTTGATATAACTACAAAGGATTTTGCTTGTTGTTTACTGCCTGACTTTGTCCTTAGTTGCATGCTGTCTTGCATCTTACGTGTTTCATTAATTTATGTGCAGTTGTCTGGCATAAATGGAGTTTTGTACTACACCCCTCAAATTCTTGAGCAGGCAGGAGTTGAAGTTATACTTGCGAACCTTGGCCTTGGTACAGAGTCTGCGTCTTTCCTTATTAGTGCATTTACAACCTTGTTGATGCTTCCTTGTATTGGTGTTGCAATGAGGCTCATGGACATCTCTGGCAGAAGGTAACTTATTTTTCCTTTTGTTTGCTCTATTTTTTCACTTCGCATTTTGCAGCTTTGACTGGTCATAGCTAGGCTAATTGTTGGTTTGAAATCCCATGATAACTGCACTTCTGGCATTTCCATTAGACTATGTCATATAACTTGTATATGGGCTGTACACCACCACCTGCATGTGTTATCATGCTTACATTGGGATTTAGTATTTAAGCATGCATCCTTGTCACATGGTCTAGGCATTAGTGTCGAGTGGGAACCAACCATGACTCAAGGTGTCCTGTTTTCATGCTTTCTTCTTAAAATTATCCCTTAATTGAAATTATGGATGCAGCGATAATTTCAAGCCACCTATTTCTTCTACTTTATTCAAATCCTTCACTCCTTGCTCCCAAGTCCCAAACTCCAATTGGCTATAGGGGTTTTAAGATGCTTGATATACATTATGCAAATGCAAGTTAATTTGGGTAAATTCACAGGTGATCACAGATGTATAAAAGGAAAGATTAAAAAAAATTTTAAAAAGTTTTATGGCTCATTAACAGAGATCTTGTTTAGAGAATCGGCTACAAAATGCAGTAGGTCAAATAGATGAACATTAAGAATAATATCTGAATAATTTAATAATTTCAGCTGTCTCTGTTATTCTTACACCATCAAAAAGACCAGTTAAAGTTTTAGTGATTAAATCAACAGATCATCTTTAGGTTTTTAAGCATGTTGTTACTAAAAGGAACTAAACTCCCCCTCCCTCCCCATCCCCAAATTCCTCTCTTCTCTCCCTTTTTCATATGGTTATATGATCTGTTTGACATAATGATGCAAGTTCTCCACTCATCCTAGTACAACCTGACTAGTTTTATTTAGTTGGACTTGAATATTTAACTTTTGATGCATCTACTGCCCAATGTGAGGATAGGGTGAGAACAAGGGCAGATGGTTTTGATTCCAGCCCTCGTGTGTTACCTTTACAAGATTCACTTCCTCCTATGTCCTTTCGTTTTTCACTTACATTTGCTATTCAATCCCTCACTGCAGGACACTGCTGCTCACTACAATTCCGGTGCTGATAGTTTCGCTCATCATCTTAGTTGCTGATGAAATTATTGACCTGGGCACAGTTCCCCAAGCCATAATCTCAACCATCTGTGTTATCGTCTACTTCTGCTGCTTTGTTGCTGGCTATGGGCCAATCCCAAATATCCTCTGCGCAGAGATCTTCCCTACACGGGTTCGTGGCCTCTGCATTGCAATCTGTGCCCTGGTTTACTGGATTGGGGACATTATTGTTACCTACACACTTCCTGTGATGCTTACTTCAATTGGCCTAGCCGGTATCTTTGGCATTTATGCTATTGTCTGTGTCATATCTTGGATCTTCATCTACTTGAAGGTTCCGGAAACAAAGGGCATGCCTCTTGAAGTCATTACAGAGTTCTTTGCTGTTGGTGCAAGGCAGGATGCTGCTGCCAAGGACAAGTAATTTGGAACTTTGATCTCTGTCCATTCTTCAGCAATGTTAGCTTAAGAGGAGATTCATCTTGCCCCTGGAGAGTAATTTTGTTGCATTGTGATTGAATGGAGAAATAGGTATCTTACTCTATATAAGATGTAGGAAAATTTTCACCTTCTGCATGAAAGTTTGAATAGTAGGAGCCGTCAATAAAGCAGGTCACTATTTGGCATGTTTGATGTGCCCCATTCATGATTGGCAAGGTACTTTACTTTGGGAAAATGGCATTGAATCCCCAAAAGAAACAAATAAATAAATAGAGAAGCCGAAGACATTGTGGGGTTCTCCAGAATTTGAGACCAGGAAGCAGAAAGCATGCTGTTCTTAGAAGGAATTTTGGAGGCGGCTTCCTTCAGCAACCATGCTACAAAAATTGAATTCATTCAGCAACTTTGGGCTACGATTTTATTCTTTGTATGGCTTGTTTCGATTTATTAATTCAAGCACACCTGAAGTGGCAATTAATGTTTTTATTGAACCCTGACAATTTGATGAGGTTATGATATATGATTTGCCATGCAACCCTGAGCAAATTGCATTTACTACCTTTGCATGAGCTTTTGCATTTTCTTCTTTGAAAATCTGGCTACCTCGTCAAATTATCAGTAATATATTACTTCTTTATTTGTTTTTTTCTCAAAATATACCCCAAGATCTCAGAGAAGGAATAGCACAAAGTAAACGAAGCAAGGATACAACATAATTTAATGCTGTTACTGGCAATGCTGATGTTTAAAGGTTGTAAGAAGAGCGATATAATGACTATTAAAATAAGTATTTTGCATACAAGGCTTTCCATAGAAATACATTGCAACTTGCAAATTAAAACGCACAAATTCCACTCGAATATGTAAAACAGAGGGATTTTATTTACAGCGGAACCTCTGCCAGTTTGAATTGGATGCCTGCACTTGGCAACAGGAGGATACAAATCCTGCGGTCTCTAATTCAATCACACACTGTTCATAAAATTCAAAAGTTCAGCAGCTGCTGCAAGAGTAGATAAATTTGACAGGGGGGAAGAATATTGCAGCAGCACAGAGGTGCCCTAGGTTTATGGCATTTCTTCAGACGTTGATTTGCTTCCAAAGGAGTCGGGGACACATTCTGATTTGGAAGGCTTGGAGCCCAGATGACTATAAGATGGACTCTGTTCTACATGCTCATCTGGCCTCAGATGTGAGTTGAATGTTCTTTCAAAATCTTTGACAGCCCCAGAATCTATTACTAATTTATTAAGTTTTTGTTCCTGCCAACAAGCAGAACAAATCATATCAAAGAGAGGTGTTGTGTAATTGGTCATGGAGTCGCTGGTAAATATACTAATAGGCTTCACCTATTCTTTCTCTTTCTAATAAAGGGGACTAGAAGGTGCTATAAGTGCTTACATTTTGTAGTGATTCAAATTTTCTCTGTAGCGCCTCATGCTCAGCCTGAATACGGAATGGAACACCATGCTTCTGATACACATTGTTTTGAGCCAAATCTTCATCAATGTCACTGGCAGTTGTTGCAAAAGGATGATTTGCAGGAATCCACCTGATTGTATCAGGGTCCGCATCAGGGGGTATTGGATCACCCTCTCTGAGAAATGTTGTTGGCCTTTTCCACTGATATGCATGTGACCGCCTCTTCTGATGGATAGCTTGTTGCTCTTTTGTGAGTGTCACTGGTGCTAAGCGATAAACCTTTCCACACATCTCAATAGTTGAATTGCTCTTACCAACCTTCACCAATGGGTTATTAAATGGGTCTTCATATTTGAGAGGTGTGGAGCTGTGAAGAAGAAATTCATATCGAAAACCCAATCACAATCATGCAACAAGTGGAAGCTTGGCATGTAACAAGCTTTAACATCCTTCTTGAGGTTAAGAGAACATGAACGAGCTAGCATTTTAACTTCAAAGCATGCAGTGTGAAAAGTGTGCTGTGTTAATGCCTTCACAATCAAAAGTCCCAATAGTCTATAGAACTGTCAAAACACAAAAATATGCACAGGCCAGGGTGTAAAGATTGGGATCGTACATGCCTCTTCTATCAGATCTTAGCTGGCCACGCCTGACAAGATCAGCTACAGAGCCAGGACGACTATACGTGGACTTCCTCACCACATAAACTCTCACAGGAATTACCAATATTGTTGCCAGAATACACAACCCAATTGCAAAATTAGTTCCAGACTGTCTTTTCATCTGAAAGAAAATGAAATTGCTAACAATGTAAGTATAAACTACATTTATCAAAAGAAGAATAAAACAATTTGAGCACAAACTAAAACTACCAATGTTTAATCTCTAAAGTGTTAGACAGGAATTTCTGAATCAAGCAAGCAAGCCAGACAAGACCAGACATAAATGATTTCATGCATGTCTCTATGAGTGGAAACCTAAGAAGCACGGATACGGACACGAGTGTCGGATACGATACGTGTCGGACACGCTGACACGGCAATTTTTAAAAAATGCAGGACACGACACGGTAGGAACACGACAAAATAATATATTTATATATTTTTTATATGTCATATATATAAATATTTTTAAAAAAAAGTGAAAAATATACAAGATAACACCAATTAAATAAATAAAACAACATATTACACTACTTAATTGACAACAAATCATTCACAACTAGTTAACTACATTCCATTAAAAATGATAAAGTAAACAAACATATTAACAACAAAAAAGTTGTTCCATCAATACATGATACTATAAAATCATAAACTACCTAAAACAATAACATGGCATTACACTTCATCAGCTATTTATCATCATCTAATATAAAAATTATAAAGAACACTCAAAATAAATTAATCACCAATATAAGTAGCATACTTGTTTTTTTTCTCCTTTTTCTTCTTCTTTTTGCTTCTTCTTTGATCCAACAATTAATTTTAAAATTTATAATTGAATCCCCGCCATGTCCCTAAAGCGTCCAAAATGAAACACGTGTGTCCAAGCCGTGTTCGTGGAATGTCCAATGTAAAAATAAATAAATAAAAAATTGGACACGTAAAATGGAGTGTCCGACACATGTCCACAAGTGTTCGACGAGTGTTGCTGTCCAACACGGGTACGGCTCCTCCAACGGAGTGTCCGTGCTTCCTAGGTGGAAACCCAAATCTGCTTCCATCAATCAGTTATCGCATATGCCAACACCTTATATTGACCACACACAAACTTTCTCAACCAAATGACATTCACTGGATCTTGCTTTTTGCTTCCAAATGAATACAATGTGGAAGAATTTAAAGTCGTATATGAAATATACTAAAAACGATAGATTTATTTCCACTATTTTTTATGTTTTTTCATTCCTTTTCACCCTTTCAAACCCAGGGTGATTCACAGGACTGGTGCGAGTAGATCCATTTGAAGTGTGAGGATAGTCTAGATGTGGAAAACCTTGTAAATAAGATGCACTATGGCAGCTCCCACCGCTTACCAGCATGAAATTAACTTTCCAGTTTTTTCACCCCTTTGTGGGAAGGGATGATTGGCACTACTCGCCATGAATGCCAGTAGATGTACTCTGAATCGAAGATAAACATTGATAAATAACCAGAATAATGCACTAACAGTTAGCACTTAGCAGTGGGTTTTAACTATTGTGAACAATTACCTAATCCCAGTGAACTTCAAATACAACAATCGAATTCCATTTGAGGTCAATGTCATTCAACAAAATTAAGCATAAAGAAAGGAATCGTTCCAAAAAAAAAAAAATAGTAACAAACCAATTGATAATATCTGATTTCATTACCAAACACGAACATGAAGGTCACAAAACGAAGCAAGAAATTACCATGTAAATGACAGGAGGAAGGGAAGTAATTGTGGCTTGAAATCTTGTAACTTGATTTTTCAAATCCACCACCCTATCTTTCCTCGCATCAACAATAACCTCATTTTGAATGCGCTTCTCGTCATCAGAAGTCCCACAATCGCTCAACGCTCTCAACAAAAACTTTCGATAGGTTCTCTTCCGATTCCAATCCAAGCAGACATAACTAAACCCTAATCCAGTTCTAAGTTCCAGCACATGTGACGAAATTTGATGCTTCAAAACACAGATTGAAGGCTATAATCACAAATTGAGAGGTAAGTAATGTTGTCACCGCAGCTCATCCATACATACATACATTTCAACGCACGTTGTGAGATCAAAACGAAATGAAATTTGAAATTTAATTTTACCGGAAACGAAACGGTATGAAGTTGGAGGGGAGTCCAAATTGTTGCCATAATCGGAGAAAGAAAATGTCATCCTAGCAAAGAAGACATACATATGTAAAAATGGTCACGCTTTGTAATATCTGACCAACCAGTAGATTTAGGGTTAGGGTTTGTAGGTTTACCGTTTTCTTTGCAACACACACCAGTTCCTCTCACTACACAGTACACACTAGTACACTACGCTGTGTCTCTGTTTCTCGCTCCTCGTTAGACATCTCAAGCTGCAACGGCGTCGTATTTTTTTGTCCGTGACTACTACCGAACAAAGTGAGTCGGTGTGGCATGGGCCATATAAGATTTGGTTTGGGTGCAGTTTGTCGTACTACAGGGGGAAGTATGAACTTAGCCTCTGTCAAGCCCAATAGATTGGGCCCAAAAAGGATGTGAGATAAGTTGTTTTTTCCTTTTTCTTTTCCTAAACCTAAAAATAATTTACAAACCAGAATTCTCAATAAAAGCTAGCCAGCATTTTTTTTTTTTGGTGTGAAAAAAAGGTTGCATTAGGCTATGCAACAACTATGTCAAGGCATTAAACTCCACAGCAGCAGGAGAGGGGGAACAAAATCTCCGCATGAGACCCAGCCGCGAGGCAAGCCAAGGACATAGACCTATACACCGCCAGTGTACCATGGAGCATGGATAACCCCAACAAGAGATTGCAGAGAGTCAAACCCAAATCTTGAGTCAAACCCTAGCCTAAATTTTAAATGATGTAAAAAAGACGTCTATTCTATTTGTTTAACAAGGCAGTCTTATGGTTTAAGAAAATGTGAGTTTAATATTGATGCATTGATAATGTAAAAAAAAATTTGACAATGTGAAAAAAAAATTTTAACACAAATGGGTACCAAAATATGATATGATATGTTATGAGTTTAAATTTTTTATGTTGTATTTAAACTTTAAAAGGCACATATTGTACTTTAATGTCCTGCCCAAAGGCCAAAATTAAACACCAGCCTGTCCCAATTTGTAATTGGAAGTTTGAAACCTTGGGCAATTAGAAACCCCAACCACCTCTTGAAAAGCCGCCTGCCCAAAGCCCTTGGTTTGCAAATTGAATAACCGAAGCCGTAGAGGAAAGTAGAAGCATGCAAATTGCGTGAAATAGCATTTTCAGTCTTCTGTAGTAAAATCTCACTCACGATTATGCAATGATTTTGTAAGTAGTAGCTCAAGTGAGGAGTCCCTTGTTTTGAAACGAAAGTATTTCGGATTAATAAAAGCGTGATCGAGATTTACTCGTCATATAACAAGTTACACTTGAACTAATATTGTAACCCATTAATTTTTAAATTTGAATTCGACTCGATAATTTATATGAATCGTAAAATTTATAAAAGACTAAACTCAACTTTTGATCAATTTAAAGTTAGATAAATTAAGTTTGATTACATTTTAAAACTCATTAAAATTAAAAGTTAAAAGCATCACTAGTTTAAATATAATCTAACGACTCCAACTAGGTTTTTTTTATTATTATTATTATTTCTTTTAATTTGTTATACATAACGTACCCATGTATATCTTTATAGTTACTCTACGTCTTGTTTTATTTGGACGGCTACTATTAAAAGCGAATAAATGGATTATTATTTAATAGTGCCGATAAGGTGGACTGCCGCTATCTTAGTTAGGTCAAGACAATTGGAAAAGGTTGTAGTTGTTGTTCGAATGGAGTTCCCTCTTTTGACATTCAAGTTAACACTCAATGATATCTTTGAAACTATTGTATTTGTTTATTACCCATTTTTAGTAGTTCTAATGAGTGGTTTACTGACTACTGTCATTGTCACTCACTCCTACACATAAACTATCACAAGTCTGTCTATATTCTAAGAATTCAAACCAATTGGGGCCAATTTATGTCACTATGGTCCATATCCCTCTATCTTCAAATGCAAAATCAATTAATTAATATAATCAAATATTGTATTTGAAGGTTATGGAGCATATTCTAGGGTTCAAAGTTCAACCCTTAGGGGAAAGAGCTAAGAAGTGATTTTTAAAAAAACAAAAATTAATATTCTTAATATTGTATTAGAAGGTTATGGAGCATATTCTAAGGTTCAAACCTTTAGGTAAAATCCATGCCAAAGATAGAGGTCCCTCACCTTTAATTGATTCGGTAGGTCAACTCAAGATAAAACATTTAACTCTTCCCTGTGGCTAGCTTCGTGATGATGTGAAATTTAATCCCCTAAAAAAAACGACGAACAAGGAAAAAGAAAGCCTGTGAAATTTCAATACAATTGAACGTTATAACTCTGTTCATCAGGGAAAGGATCGTCAGTTCTTATTCGGAAGACTGCAAAGCCTGCAATATATTAACGGCTGCAGTTTCTAGGTTGACGGTTGTGTGGCCCTCATTCAGCTTGAAATATAGGAGTATTGAAGTTTAAAAATTAAAAAAAACAGAGCAGAGAGTGTTTTAACTGTCAAAAAGGCATAGCGAAGTCTAGCTTGAAGGATCAGATCAAGAATGATAGACTGAAATCTTCCTTCATTTGTAAACATCTATAATATATAGTAGTTACTTTCTACAGTTTCATCTTCTTCTTCAGTACCAGAAGTCAGACAATAGATAGATCATATACACTCACTACAGAGAATGGTAATTGCTAGAAATTTATTACAACCCTAAATTCTAGAAGTGAAAAATAACTGACATAAAGATTAATAAAGGAAGCCTAAGCTAAGGCAGGAAACTATTCACATGATATTGTCTATGACTATGTTGCTCCAATCTGGCCTCGGCCTCAGCTCCGGCGACCGAACTCGCCGGCAATCCACCGCACTTCTGGCACCTGGCGGCCACCAGAAGCTGACGACACGACGGGCACGATGAATGAGATCCGAGCCACGTGTCGATGCATCCGACGTGGAATCCATGGCCGCACTGCGGTAACACTCGGATTTCGTCTCCGGGGACGAATTCGGTCAAGCAAATGGCGCAATCGGAGAATTTCCCGGCGTCATCGGCTGTATACGTGAGTTTCGGAAGCGACTTGAGGACCTTCTTCTTCAGGCCTTTGTTCGCCGGTGGCGGAGGAGCAGAAGAAGGGCCGGTAGCTCTGGCCGAGATCCGCCGGATCCAGGCGCAGCGAGCAACCGCAACGAGGCCTAGGACACATATTAGGGCACACAATAGAGCAGCTAGGATGATGACAAAGTCTGAATCGACGTTTTCGCTCTCCGGCGAGTTGTCCGCTTCCTTCGCCGACGAATTCACGTCACCGAGTATTCTTGAATGAAGACTCATGAGAGAGAGAGAGAGAGAGAGTGAGTGTGTTTTAATAGATAAGGTAGTTTCAACAGCCAACGTACTAATTTCATGTGCAAATTGCAATCAACTTGGGTGCTTTTATACGAAAACTGTTCACACTGTTTAACCAAAATTGAACTAATAGTGAAACGTGTAGAAAACGTTTAGGAAATTTTCGAACAATGTTTATGAAATTCTTTGAATACTTTAGAGAAATTTTAAAATATTAATTTTTATATATTTTTTCTCTTAAATTCTAACTATCTATAAAATTATTGATGTAAATTTTCATTAAGTTTTTTCAAATGCCTTCACTAAATTTTGTAAAAATTTCTTAATAAAATTTCTATTAGTTTTCTTAATTATTTTTTATTTTTTTTAATATTTTTTTATTACATTTTTCGTTTTTATTTTTCCTAACTTAACAACTATGAGCATGATAGTGAAAGTGTTGAATTTTTTTTTTCTTAGCACTGTAACTACTATTACCTAACCGGCTTTTGATCTTATTATAATTCAATTTTCAAAGAAAATAATCAGAAATGTAAATCAGACAATTTTTTTCTGAATAATAATTATGGGTTGATCATTGTTTGGTACTTTGGTGCTTATCTAATCAGCTTTATCCTATCAATGTATCAAATCAAGAGGGAGAAGGGAAAGAAGAAGAAGAAGACAAAACCTAAAAAGACTGATAGTAAAATAATAATTAACGAGCACAAAGATGAGTACAAAGACCATAAAGTCCTTACACGATCCCAAATGATAATAGACTGCAAGTAGGAAATGTCCCAGCCAAAGGAAGGAGTTTCCCCTTTCCTCCTCCTATCTATAATATGTATGCTTAAGAATAGATAGCCCTTAGATGATCTGAATTTGGTCTAAACAACTCTTACCAACAACAAGTAGTCTCACCACACAGTATAATTCATCCTTTCATATTCAAATTCTACAATCATATTTCCCACACCAATTGTCTGATGTTGTTGGCTAGCTCATTCACTCCACACTCATCTAATGTTGTACGTAGTTAGAGGAGCTTTGCCTACTTTCGAAGGTACCAAACACATTTTCACTTCCCTAAAAATTGCTAGATATTGCACTTCATCCCCCTGACCACTTTCGGATGGAACAACCCCACCCTTCCCAGTTCCCACTCCCACTCCCATCTATAGATTCTCAACTGTTTCCAAAGAGCAAATCAAGATGGCCCCATATGCATAAAACATGTCTATTATCAGTCTCTGCCTTGGTGGATAACACTGCACACCAGCCTCAAAATTTATAATTATAATAATGATGCATATCCAGAAACCAACAACAATAAAGAAAGTGGAGCCAACATGTCACAGTTATCATGATCCATCGATCTACTACCAAGCAAATGGTCGGTTGACAACAGTGAGTGGGATTGAAAAGCCAGCCATTCGTAATATCTTCCAAAGTACACGTCTTTTTGTCTCCCTCTAGGAAAATTATATATAGATGGATCATATATACCATGTACTCTGGATGTTGTAAGGTAAAGGAAACAAAGATGATCTCTAAAGATTGCACGCACACTCCTTTTCAGAATAATGGTGGGAATGTACAACAGTTGGATAGAAAAGTAATCCATTCTATAGAAAGTTACATGCACTGGAACATAATTATAAATAAAAATAACTGTGGGTATTGGAGCTAACTCATCAACCTATCATACTTCAGACCACAAGAAAATTTTGAACTCAGGCATTGGCCAACATGGGTCATCAAGGTAGGCAAAAACTCTTTTAGGAGTAGACTAATCTACCTGTCTATTAGATCTCATCAATGACTTCAAGGTCTTCAACCTCCTGCCTCAAGGCTGTGAGTTTCTGCTGGATCATAGCAACCCGGTTCGCAATTTCCCGTCCCTATGATTTTTTCTCATAACAGTCTACCACTGTGGAGTGTTACAACATTATCCTCACCTGCAGTTCACTCTCCTTGGCAACCAGCTCCTCCACTTATATAAACAGCCAATAAGCTTTCAATCAACAGCATTTATACCAATAAACAAATAGTAGAAAGGAGGAATGATGGGCAAAATAAATAATCCATGCATAAAATAAGAATTTGGAGTTCCAAATGACAAAAAGATGCACATGGCAAACTCCGGGCAAACTGTACAGTTTTCCAGCTATCTCCATGTATTAGGCAGCAGAGTATGAGCAAGAACAGTTCATTAAAAAACCCAAACAACTTAAGCCGTGGTCAATTCACTTTAAGCATAAGGTTGCACTAAAGTTCAATTAATAAAACCTTATCACTTGGTGGGGGGAAAAAAATAGTGGCAGTATCAAATAGGTGGCACTCAAACCTTTGGCAATATCTGAGCAGCTTGTGGAGAAGAATGCAAGAAAGCCAACAAGGGCTTCAATTCTTTGGAAAGCTCTTTCAATAAACTGTCGGCTGCTTTACAAGCTTGCACATCCCGTCCTGGAGAAATCACATAATAATGCTTCTAGCCTATCATGGATTTTCAAACATCGGTGGATGATGTTCTGAACCTGCTGAATAGCTGTTTGAACCTGAAAATATGGGCAGTCAAGATTAGCACATATAAAGTAGTTGTTATAGTTGGATTGACACCAAATGCTGACTATCTTATCCCACTGCAGTCTTGCCATGTAAGAAGCAGAAGACTTTGAAATTGTCAAGTCAGCATGCATATATACAATGCAGGCAATAAACAGGAAGAAAAACCCAGAAATCACCATCAACAGCTCCCTCAGCAATGAAAGGTTGGAGAACTTGTAATAGACCTGAAAAGAAGGAAACAATCACCCAAAATGTAATATAATTCCAGGAAAACGAATCACAACTATGCAAAACATGTAATGAGAAACCACCTGATGAAAATGAAAGGAGCAACTGATTAATAGAAAATTTTCATTCTATTCACGTACATTTATCAACATTAAGGTCCACCCCAACTTGAGGCAGTGTTTTCTCCCAAGTCACATACACAGAAAGTGAAGTGCCTAAATGAAGGAAACTAATTCTGATTGGAGTGAACTAAGATCTTTTTCCCATTATGTGCTTGGCATGTATTCGAAAGCATCAATTGGATGCTTGAATTTTGTCAGCACTACTTCCTTTTTATGTTTTCCCCCTTTAAAAGTAATTGGGTTGGACATTTGTGGATGTGTTTATCCTATATTCAAGAGTGCCTGAAATTTGTTTTGAAATTATGGACACATCCCATGCTACTTAGACGCTAAAAGAATCTTATCTATCTCAATCCAAATTCCCAATCTAAACTAACTGTTCCAGTTTTAGAAAGAAATGAATTTTAATGAATGAAATCTAGCATTGACAGTGTAAAAGTTTGAAAGCAACCAGGTATACATTTAGTATAAGTGATGTTACGTGGACTCTTCTAAATTTGAAAAATACCCATGTCAAACGCTGGACACTCGGATAAGGATATGAGAGATGTGTCCAATATGATAAGTTGGACATGCATCCAACAAGTGTGTATAAGTGATTAGTTTACTATAGAACTACACATAGAATTTCTATTTTATACATAAAATGTTATATTTTAGTTTGTAAACACCATTTTTTCTTAAAAAAACAAAAGAAGTATTTAAGAAATATGAAATTTAGCTGTGTTTGAATATCCTTTAACATAAGAATTAGATGAATCTGACTCTCAGACACGTACATGCATCCAATGTCCGTACCCGAGTCCAGTTAACATAGAGCATAAGTAGTGGTACTCGTAAGCCTTATCCTGCATGCTAACCATTTTAACATTTTATGTTGCATTTCAAAGAGTCAAAAGCAAAACCCGAAAATGCGGATTATGCTCCAGTACAGCCTTTGTCTTCCCTAGCACAACTGCTGGTCTACCAACCATATACAAGTGGGAAAATTTTGTCTGCATCAAACCAGAAGCAACATAAATAGAAGCTAATATGTATGGGGGAAACGGGCAATAACATTTGAACGGGGTACAGAATTACATAAAAATCCTAGTGTTGCAATACCTCGTGCCACTGTTTCACAGAAAATGGGACAGAAACCAAAATATCCTTCAACCCCTCGGGGCAAAACAACCTGTAAGTTGAAAAATACCAGGTCAACACTGGATAGATAATTTGTGCCAAAATCTACCCTGCAGTTCATATTTGCAAGGCTCGATGGTACCTTATATATGAAATCGATGGTTTATAATTGTAGAAGTAAGGCTTCAGTAGTTCATATTTGTTTCACCAATACAAAATTGATCCAATTTCATTCCAGTGAGGAGATTCAGATATATATTATAGAATATAGTGAAAATGTTACCTTCACAATTAGATTGTCAATGACCAAATCATTAATTGGGCAACCAAAAGAGATATCAAGGAAATGTTTCCGCTCTGACTGGAACAAGAAGTCTTTAAGTGGCAGGCCATATCCAATGGTAAAAGATGTTCTCCAACCACCAAACATTGGATATCTAGGTTCAATTTCTAGTTGTGTCTGAAATTAGAGAAGACTTAAGTAAAATATCAGAAGCAAAAACCAGGATTTCTTTCTTTGCATAGATGAAAATTTCACACCTTTTTTGAATCACCCAAATGTTTCCAATTTCATCCCTACAGGAAACAGAGTGAGCTCTTGGTGGCAATTTGGCAACAAGATGCTTAAATGCTGACGCACCTTTTACATGAGGCCTGGCCTGGTAGTCCAGTCTGCAGGATTCAAAAAATATAACAGAATCAAATCCCCAAATCACATAGACACCTCAAAAATTATATGCACCCAAAAAGAAAATATGTAAATACCTGGAAAATTCCCCCATGCTTTGGGCACCTCCATGGATAAGGTGGTAATGCTCTGTCATCTGCACATTGCCCCAGTGGGAAATCTCTATCTCTCGCACCAACTCTTTAGCAACAGCAAAGGGCTGATTGTTTTCAAAGTGAATTATTATAGGTGAGTATGAGAAAGAAGGACGATTCTCATATCAGCCATATTTAATCATTGAACCAGAAACCTCGGTACTCTCTAGTTTTGTATACGATTCAAGTTATGGATCGGAGGCAATTTAACACTAAGTGATTGGACCTTGACCACATGAGGAGAAAGATAATATTCACTATCCTGGAATATAACGAACTGCTTTTCAGCTTGAGAATTTTTTTCAGGAAATGGCCTCGGTGTATGGGTGAAAAGGCCAGAACATCCAAAGTTAAGCTTTCCCCCTTACCCAGCCCCTTGGATAAAAGTACAGAATACCATGTCAGGTCTGTGGGCATTCCCTCAGGACGGACAACTTTGATAGGAAGACTGGCAGTAGAACTTTTAGTTTTGCCTTTCTCTTCAATAACTGTTGCTGCCAACTATGCCAAGTTCTTTGCCTGGTAATCAGGGAAGGGCAACAAAACTTCTAACACTGGATCGGTTCCTAAATTTTCAACCTATAGAGAAGGTGAGAAAGAATCGTGAACAGTGCCATACTTGGTGTCTACTTAGATGCAAATTAAACAAATTAATTCACCAGTAGCGGTTTCCGAGTTCAGAAACAGAATTGAGCTCTTAAAATAAAGGTTCACAAAAAAACAGAAAAACAAAATTTGCTGTCGAAAACCTATATAAGGGAGCCAAAGAGGGGAAAAAGTATTAAAAGAACAAAAACATTAGTTTCCCACCTTTAATGTGGATGCATACAATTTGTGGTGTCAAATCAATCTGCAAACAAGAGGATCAATGCAATGAGAGGCAGGTTGAAATCAAGATCAAGAACATGCAATGAGGAGTTAACTTTTTTCAACAGCAGGTCAGATCACAGCTAGTTATGTCTAATGTGACTATTCTTGAGCTTCAACTTTGGCATAACAAAACAATAAAACTTGGAAAAAAGTATATTTTTGCGATTTACCCTTTTTTTGGGCTAAATTATCTAGTGAAAGGGCATACTTGAGATGATTGAAAGTTGAAGAAAGTCATACTCATCATAAAAAGAAGTTATTTCCAACAGTCAAAGTAAAAGGGGTTTTCCAGAGGGAAAGCTGAGCAAATAAAACCATTGGAAACACATCTATTAATGAAGATTTCCAAAAGATTGAGAGGAACATATTTTAGGCATTCAAAAGAATAAGTATACAGGAACCATAATCAAGTAAAGACGTCTTTACATTCATTCTTCCCCTGTCAGTTAAAGTCAGAGATCCATGGTTAATATATCAGGAAAAAACATGGAGCCCATTAAATCTACATAGGCGGTGGTTGTTGAATGAAAACAAATCAAAGCGCTAAGAATGCAATAAAGAATTAAAGAGAAAGTAAAAGGCTTAAGAAAGTAATTTTGTTAAACTATACTGCATTAAGAGGAAAGAGATAACCTTTATATTTCAGCTGAAATGGAGGCTTATAGCGGCCAACGGAAGCCATGTTTTTCCTTTGAAACTATAAGCATTGTGATCTTATGTTCAATTCAACCACATTATCCCAATTAATCAGCCAGGAACTTTTCAAATTAAAGGACGAGCAGTATAGCTCGTGTGCGAGCAGGCATGTGTATCAAACTGCATTCAATACGAATGAGTCAAATGTGTTCGTCTATCAAAAGATTCAAAAGTACTACTAGACACAGCACAGACATAGAGAGAGAGAGAGAGAGAAGACAACTACAGACATAAACCCTGGCGCCTTAGCTCGAAAATCTTGGAACGAAAATAATCAGATTGAGTTCGATCTCAACTGTTGATATTCATTCTAGGGCAATAATAGAACCATCAAACCGAACGGAACCAAACAAAAAATCGGGGCAGGGGAGGAAGTCGACTGAAATATAAGTAAGATAGGTTTTTTCAAGAAATGGAACGAAATCAAAGCCAATATAATGAATTAAAAAGCGAAACCTACCCGTCAATCAACCTTCGACAGGACTACATTGGCCAGACCAGGTGCCCACAGTATAGCGATTGATAAGAGGAATAGATCCAAACGAAACCACCCCATCTCTTCTTCACTCTTCTTTCTCAGAAGATTGGATGGTGCGATTGTTATACTTATGCAGTAGTAGAGGAGAAGAACATTACTAAATCCAAATCTGTTAACTGTAGCAAATGGAAGATCCTCGATTCGTACTTCCAATGCTTTGCCCCGCTGACTATTCTAAGAAACTACTGATAACTCCTCCAGTCCTCCTACAGGCGCACGCGGCGTACTTTTAGCTACTCCGGGAGTCCGGGGTTTCACTTTTGGGGTGCAGTTCGAGGCCCTCCGGTTTCGTCCAGCTGCCAGTGACCGTGCTGCAGTTCTCCATCAGTCCAGTAACTTTTTTTTTTTTTGGTGGTCTTGAAAATATATTTTACACACAGAATTTTTCTTACAAGAAAATATTCTAACTTTTATTTAGGTTTACCTATTCAATTTCTAATAACAAATTATATTTATTGCAACCACTAATATTCTAATGTTCAGTTTTTTTAATTTTTTTTAAACTCACCTGTTAACACACTTGGCACAATTACGGTCTCGAAAGAAAAGCATAACATCCCTTGGCATAATTCCAACAAAACAAAACTAAACGATCATTCGTATTTTTCAAATTTCAAAATTGTAACTATGTTGAAAAACTTTCATCTGGTTAATACCACACGCTTAGCGCGCGTCACTCTGCTAGTAGGAAATAATGAGCAGGGGCAGTCTTGTAAAATCCATGACCAGTTTGTAGTTGCTTCAACACACTGCAAGTTGGGAGGAAGACGAATAAACTGTAAATCTGCAAGAAAAGCTGCAGATGCTCTAGACAGTATGATCTTATTTTATTTCGTATAGCAAATATGAAACATGCAGGGTTATGATCAAAACAAGGGCATGTTTCATATTTGGTGCATCTATATATATATATATATATGTGTGTGTGTGTGTGTGTTAATTTACAATCCTCTCTGTACATTCAGCAGCCTCTCCAAGACGGGGCTATTAGTGTTTTGGCAGTCCAAATTCGTTCCTAGTTATAGAAATTTCTGCTACATTGGACAACCCAAATTGCCTCTTGACTACTCACATCAGATGGTAAAAAAACATTACCTCGACAGCAGACATAAAGTCTGGTAAAACAATCAATAAGATCGGATTCAGATGTAGACAGAAGAAGATTCAGAAACCAGAAAAGTAGGATGCTCATGAATAAGAAGAAGACGAGGACGTGTTTCTATGGCAGTGGGATTTGAAATTTTGAATTTAACTATAATCCGAAGAAAATCTTCAATGAAACACAACATGTAGAACCTTGAATCAGATACCATCATACAACTACAGTTGATTGTTGTCGGACCAATCAGGCCATTAATGGGTTGTATCAACCATTCCTGATTGATTTTGTTACAAAACCAGAACTAATACCAGTTTCACTCTCTGTGTTTCCTCAAAATACATACATTACATACACAACATTCAACGTAATGGAGAGAAGTTATAATGCTGCTGCTGCTGCAACCAGTGAAGGCGCAGGTGTAACCATGACTTCAAAAATTATTAACACCTCCACCACCCCTCATTGCCAAAATCATAGACCTGTTAGTAGGTCGCGGCTACCAAGTTCAAAACCTTTATCGTCCCAGGGTGGATTTTCAGCACGAATGTCCACACTGGCAAATATGTTGGCTGTCTGTTCAGGGGATGATGTGTTTGCTCCTCTAGCTGTTTCATGACCGGCTCCGGGGGAATTCTCTGGTGAATCACCTGGATTCCCACCTAAAGTCCGAGTGGCAGCTGGTGTTGGCTTCCCCTCGTTCTTTTTCTTCAAAGCATTCTTATGCCAGTTCTTTAGAGCCTTGGACGTTTGCTCATCAAAGATTGACCTCTTCATATTTGATCCCATCTGGAAATAATTCCCAACAGAAAAGAAAACAACAACAAAAGGTCTGGTGTTATTGGAATTTAACAGGGACTACACATCATAAATGTTACCGGCTGGCTGAATGACTGATAACGGAATCCAGAGGAAGGTAAGGGATTAGTCGGTTAAAACCTTATTTAACCAAAGTAGAACATTCTTATTCTGCAAAATACTAATCACCTACCAATCTCTCTGCAAGTTCCTGTTGCTCTCCCATTTAAAATTTTTGCTCTCCAAAAAAACTTTTTAAAAAATAAGAAAAACAAATGCAAAATGATTATAATGAAGCAAATTAGTAAGTACCTGAGTGACGAGGGCATATAGTGGAAGTGTAATGTAGCTGCACAAAAATTGAACTCCTACCCTGCCAAATCAAATATCCCCATTATCTATGCCTAACTAAATTACTACAGGCATTAATCAAACAGTTCTGCAACTTTACTCCCAAGGAAGATCATGGTGTATCAAAAATACTTCCTTGGAAAAACAACTTCTGATGACATCAAAATGCTCTTGTGAACACCAGTTAGCAGTTAAAATTGCTAGGAGTTGTTCAAATAGATCGTGATTTAGATATTTTTCAGAGGTTTAATGCAAAAGTTCTAGACGTACTTCTTTAGTGGAGTTGCCCTTAAATATATCCATATGTAATCCTTCACTTACCCAAGAGTAACTCTTATTATTATAAGAGCAAAATTCTCATGAAAGCAAGAATTTAACCCGAACTCATACTGCACCAGAAAACATTACTTCATGAGACTAATGTTAATATAGAAATAAGGATGAGAAAGAAAGAGAAGAGCAATCTATTACCCATATCCAGAAGAAAAATGTTATCTCGAATGCATTCTGTGCACACAAGAAAGATAACCAGCTTGTGAGAAAATTTTGAAACAACGGATACCAGCCCTCAAAAAGTAACAGTATGTAATTTCTTTACTTAGTTATGAAAAAAGAAGAAGAGCAGTTGCTCTATTCAATGCATGCCACCTCAGTCTAAGAGAAGGAAATTAAATACCTGAAAGAGAGTGAGATGGAGGAGAGGGAGAATTAACTGAGGCTTGCCAAACCAAAAATGTCTATCAGAGACTTGCACAAGAGGTATGCCTTGGACTACAGCATGTCTTTCTTGGATTTCAACAGCCATCTGAGTTATAATTGCTTGCAGCTTTGTTCCAACTGCTAAGACAACCTTCAACCAATTCAATGGTTAGTTCTTTCCTTTCTTGAACTAAAAGCAGCATAATGAGATATTAGAACATGAGTTTCTTACAACTAGAGGCATAATGGACAGCCAAAACATAGCCTGCCATCCTGCAATAAATGAAATAAATTAAATGATGACATCTAACTTTACAACTTAAATGCCGAATACATATGTTGTCTCGAATCTCTGAAAAAAGAAGAAAAAGAAAACTAAGTCCATCACCAGCATGAAACAAGAGAAGAAGAGACTAACTCACCATCAACATTGAGAAACAAAAAGATGACTGCAGAAGCCCATAATAATGGACTGTAACCATCATGAATAAGCAAGCACATTAATTAGCACATTGTTCTGAGCCAAAGAATTCTGAAAGAAACCACAAGTAATAAGACCATACAAATGGTAGTACCTGATTCCCACAACTACCTTGAAGTCATCTTCTAGTGACCTTTTGATATATTTTTGGAAGTCAAACTTACTTCCAGGTGCTAAATGAACCTAAAAAAGTAACAGAATTAATCCATCAACTATAAGAAAGCAAACACAATGGTGAAGTTCTCACATTAAATTCTTATCCCACGAGAAGAAGATTTCTTGCAACTCACAGTGACGAACCCGTGGCGCATGCTCAAGTAGTCAGCTTTACGAACAGACCTGAAGAATTGCCGAAAGAAGCATACCTGAAATGGTTGAATCAATTTCATTTCAAATCAAAGGTGATAATAAAGAATCAACTGATCCGCATCAAGAATTTTAGGAACCCACAGTAATTTTATAAAAACCAGACCAATCACCAAATCAGCAAGATGATTAAGTTCTTTTGTTTCGTCCCTGTTTTCCTTATTTTTATGTGATTTTGGGGGTGGACCTGGTTAAACTGGATAAATTCCAGAAATTATTTTTTAGTTCTAATAAATAAATAGTATAACAGGTATGATTTTACAAAACAATCCAACCAGAAGAGATTTATATAGATTTATATGAATACAAAAGGTAAGGCCAACATATGTATTGTACTCAGCATTTTTCACTACATAGGTTGAATTTAAGGTAACTGATGGAGTCCATTGTGTTCCAATGCAAGTTTTCCTAAAAAATTAGAATAAATACGTTTGCCTACATAAGCTGAAAATTTAATTCATTAATGTGCTTCCTCATCTGCAAGGTTATCAGAAATATTTATCTTTATCTTAGCCATTAGCAACTAACATTGTAGGTTAATTATAAAAATAAAAATAAAAAACCATTGTAGGTTGAATAGTATAGAGCATAAGGACTACAGCTTCCAATAGAAATTCAAAAATATCGAGCAGCCAACTGTAAATTGTTGTGGTTGTTGCTGATCCTATATTTTGGTATACGTTTAACTAGTTGCAAGGCTTCTTTAAGTGAAGATAAAAAGGCATAATGCTAGCTACTGATTAAACAGCACTAGAACTTGAACACTGTAGTTTGGTATCAATTTTACTGCACCAAAATTCAGCATGCTTAAAAAAACAAAAAAAATTGAACTAATCAGGAACATCTTGCTTTCTTTCTTACAAAATAAAAGAGGAATGGCGTTTTGGTCCAGAAACTCGTGTGCTCTTTCACAAAAGATATCTCATGGGTAAGCCTGAATCTTGTAGGATCTGCATAATAGGCATACAAGCGCACAGAGAGTTCAGCAATGGAGATACAGATGCAACAATTCAATGACAGCGGTGGATTCCTAAGAGTTGAGTAAAAATTTATATTAGAATATAAATAAACATATTGATCATGTAATGACTTACCATTGTCTTCATTGTTTTTAGTAGTTTCACGTTCCCATTCCTTCCACCCACGTATCTGCAGGTAAGAAAATCTTAAATTAACAAGGAAGTATAGGTCACACCATTTACAAATTGAATATCAGGATAGAAGGCTGCGGACATGGGCAAGGCCATTTTCCATCAGTTTAGAAATCAAGGAAAGCAATCATGATCGTCTGAGCATGCTGCTTTCCAAAGACAATATAATCTGTGCCAGGGTAATTCTTAAACCCTTGGGCCACTTCCATCCTGCTATTCCATATGTGACAAAACTTCAAGTAATAAAACAGAAGCACTGAAAGCAATCCCTCATATTCACCCACCTTCAATCTCCCAAGCAACATGGTTATGGCACTGTATATAACATGAAAGATGGCCAAAAAGAATATGAAGATGTGCAACTGATGTAATCCATGGACAGATATAAGTGGCACGTACCCCTATTGATAAGAATTGCATTAGTATGACATGAGAAGAAGAGGTCTTCATGAAATCAATGCAATAATAATATTATAAGAAGGTTTTCAGAATCTGTATCAAAACCATAAAAAAAGGTTCAGAGTTGAGAAATATTTAACCTTGACAACACAAAAGCCGGAAGAAACGGTACAAGAGTTAGTTAGTCAATCTTCAGGTAGAGAATCCTTTCCAAAATTTTAATTGAAACTGAGATTCCAATTGAAAGAGAAATTCATATAGTGGCAAGGAAATGCCTGCAAACTGCATTTAACGGTACTTCAATATGTACACTTATTCTTAGTACAAGAACTTATTGGAAAAATAGTAGTGAATAAGAGGCCAACAATATGAGTTAAATTCTTTATCTTGAGATACCACAGCTGTTTTCTTCTAAAATTTGGTTTTGCCTCCAACTGTTATAAGACAATAACATCACTTAAAACATAAGTAATGATACTAACTCTACAGATATCATAACCATTATGCAACATCAGCCACGGCTTAAGTAGTGAATACTAATTCTACAGGTATTGTAACCATACTACTTCTTTTTGTCCCTTTTGAGGTCGGTGGTAACCATTTCACTCAGATAACTATTCCTTATGGTTCTAATCAAACAGGGAGCAGAATCTGGTACAGAAATCAAATAGGTCAGTTGATGGTTTCCAATACTAGCTGTTTGTTTTTCTTATGCTTTCTAATATATTCCAAGATGAGGGGCTCACATATTATTTGAGAATATCATTCATGGGTTTGACCAAAGCACAAATACTGAACATAAACATAAAAGCAAGTACAAAAAAACAAAAAAACAAAAACGAAACAAACATTTTCATTTATAAAAATGCCCAAGGACATTGCCCCATTTCATCAACATAGAAGACACCAAACAAAAATCATTTGCTGGATATTGTGCCCACAAACAGCATCAATCCAACTATATGCAGTCAACAACGCAAAACTACACATACCATGTTATATTTTGCAAAAAGTTATGCGCTTCTTTAACTTGAGATTTCAGTCTCTCCTAATAAATTTTAGATGTCCTCATCAGCTATCTCCCCCAGCCCCCTTCTCTTCCACAACCTCCAACTTGTACCATTTTCACGTATTCTTACTGGCTTTAATGGTTTCCTATTGACACCCACTTAATCATGCTCTTCCCTCTGGCTTTATTGCTTTTCTCTGGATCCATCACATTAGGATCTTTTTTCTTAATCGATTGTAAGGCAGCACCTAGATTCTCTAATAACACCCACACATCATATTATCTTCTTGTAACTTCTCAATTCATTCATCTAATCATCGCTAATGCTGATACCACCACTACAGTGAGGCGAAGCCTTTCATGCTTTTACTTCTTAATGGTAATCATTTTCTGTATGTAAATTGGTAGCCTTCTTGGTACCACAACTAGTTACCTATACTTCGCTTATAATCTGGTAATGACAATACAATATTCCCACGTACACTTTTATTCACCCATTTTTGGTTCTTTGCATGACATCCATCTCAATCTCTTCATCATGTTGAGTAAGTTCTGACTATCCTTTATACAATCCTATCCCTGCAGTAAGCAAACATGTGTAGTAGTTTGAAGGCCAGCTCACATACTATGGTCTGTGCAAACAAAAGCTATAATACTAGGGATGAAAGCTATATTACATTGATTTGGGGAAGAAAACCTAGATGGATAATTGAGGTTCAAAAACTTTCAAGTGAAGAGCTCATGAAATTAAGCCAGAATCACCATAACTATGATTTCATCCTACATTGGCATTTGCTGAATTAGGATTCAAGCTCATCTAAACTATCCCTTGTGTGTGAACGAGATTAGCAGACCATTTTCCTACAGAAAATGGTAGTGTTTAGACATGAGACATCCAACAACGGTCTCCCCTTTCCAACTAAGCAAAATGGAGCAAATTTGGCTAAGGATGCGGGAGATGAAGGAAAGAGAAGGAAGAAAATGGAACATACAACTCTAGTTGTAGTATTAACCCCTCCTTATTCTATATGTCCATATCAAATTATCCACAAAATACATAGACGAAGAAGTTTCATCTTGAAATTAAGTGATTGGTATCTTAAGATTTTGAATTCCCCTTTTTATAAAATGAGTGCGTAGATTATCATTTTTTTGTGCACAAGGTATATTTGAACATACAAGCTGCACCAAACCAAGCAGATCAAAATTGAGATATAAATCAAGTAATGAACAAGACACTTACCGTCTTGCACCCTTTAGTAGCACTATCAGCTGATAAAATTCTATGCTCATTCCATAGAAGCCTCCTATGATGTTCTGGCTCCTCCTTATGAGGAGGGCTAAGCACTGGGCCATGGTGTTGGGGAGCATGTTTCATGGGGCATGGCAACATTGTGTCAGCAACCTTTATGGGAATACACATTTGAGCAATGTAGTTTTGCCCAAATGTCAAGAGTAGGGAAATGAATCCCAGAACCATAAGCTCTGCAAAAATTAATCAACAAGAAGAAGATTGGTTGCTAAGAAACAGAGAAAGACTTGAAAACTTTACAACCATTGCTTTAAGTATTATTGCTTAGGAGCAAGTTTTTGTGTACTTACCGCCTTTAATCTTCTCAAGAGCTTCCAGCATGGGTTTCTTGCGTTTTTCCCTAAAAAACTGAAACAAAAGATTGTTGCTTACAGCAGAGAGACCAAAGAAGAAACTAAAACCAGCAGTGAAACAAAAAACATTCCTAGCAACAGAGCTTTGTTTTTTCCTTTTTTCATTGTTCAGCACAGGCTTATGGATATCATTTTCCAGAGGAGAAACAGTAAAATAGGGAAAAGAGAAAGCAAACAGAATGAAAATAGCTTTTACCCATGTCTTAGTTGTATATATATATATGTATGTATGTATTTTTGCTGAGTCATGTCTTAGTTGTATAGTCTATAAAAGAAATAAAAGATAATAATTCAAAAAAAAAAGGGAATTCTCAAGAAACCTCTTCTGCTACTTTCTTTCCGTACCCTTTTCTCTTGTTTTTGTCTTTGTTTACATTCAATTTCGGCAGCCCCAAAAGAGAAAAGAAATCCAAAATTCCACAAACGTTTCTAAATGAAGAAACATGATCTACCCAATGCGCAGGTTATAGAAATGTAACCTCTCAGACAAACAATGCTTCCTTTTATGCCATTTGATCAAATAAAATTGCATTCGTGACAAAATCGCAAGGTTATACGCAATTACCTCTCCGACCCCGTGAAGAACCTTCTCCAATAAGATAGAGATTAAAATGATAATCGCACAAACCAAAGCTACTGCCCACGTTGGTGTCTGATCGAGCTCCCTTGCAGAAGCATTTCCTTCTCCTCCCGCCATTTTCTATACCTCAATTCAAACGAGCTACTCTATATTCCACGTCCAGAAATCTTTGGGAAAAAGCACATTTATCACAAATCTCCGAACCAGAAAGGAACGACCCAATAGGTAAATTAGGTAGGGGAATGGAGAAATTCAGACGGTTTAAGGGATTGGCATGGTGGCTCCTGATGAGCGAAGTACCATTGTGTTGTCTCGTCTCGTGGGTTTCGTTTGGCTTTGATGACAAGGACGGCTCGATGTGTTTCTTTTTTCCTAGTAACGGAACTGAACCGGGACTGTACGGACAGAGAGAGATGGCGGTTACTAGTTGCGGATTGCACGTATTGCCCATCACTCTGGCGTATATTTTCGAAGTTGCCCCCTGAAGAACCTGTTAACGAGAGCGTTAATAGGGATTTAGTTGTGCAGGTTGCAAAAATGGCCACAGGTAAAGAATAGTCAATTCTAAAATTATGACATTTTTATTTCTCTCAAAAACAGTGTACTTGGAAAATATGGAATATATATAGAGAGAGAGTTTAATTATGATATAGTGTAAAACTTTTTTTACATGAGGGGTATATTAAAATTCTGCTCGTATTTTTTAGGGTGGCATGTAACACAATTTAGTGTATATATAAAGTTTACTTTTGATATATTGATAGTGGTGAATTTTTTTACACAAATGAGCTATTAATAAATCTCAAGGGTTGACCTAGTGATTAAGATTAAGAATTTGGAGGTCTGCTTTCTCTAAAGTCTCAAATTCGAAACTTCGTAAGCATTATCAATAACTTAGAGCTACTCCTATTGTCTGTGATCTAATAATTATCTTGTTTGCGTGAAACAGAGAACTGTACAAGTTTCAAGTTTAGTCAAAGTGTGTGCAAGCGAACCCAGACATCCAATTAGCAAAAAAAAAAATGAGATATCAAAACATTATGTGTCTTTTAGAGTTTCAGTATATGTATGTTAATAATTATGAAGGGGAGCTGAAACAATACAGTGGGCTTCACTTTTGTTCAGATTCAAAAACCTGGATCAAAACAAGAACGTTTTACGTACATTCATTCTTCTTGAATAGCTACCGGAGCTCAGGGTAGATGTTTCTACAACTCAATGACTGAGCAAAGACCACACACTACGCAGTGCATAAGCTTCACACGCACACTCACATGCAATCATGAGAGAGAGAGAGAGAGCGCACTGGGTTGCTCAATGTTCTATCGATTAGTGCATTATTTCTATTATTAATACGGTAGTTATAAGTATCAATGCGTTTTTACATATCGTTTCGAATTTATTATTATGACTATTATATTTACAAATACATATATTTATAAATTTTAGTAGGCATAATATGACATTACTTATATTAAATTTTGTTTACAGACTTTGACATAAATATACTTCACATTAATATGGTTATTTATAAAAAGAATTATAAATAAATAAAGTTATCGATGATATTATTGAAAAACAAAAATCAAAGCATTTATTTTAAAATAAATATTAAATCTAATTATTTAGCAATAAGAAACAAAAAAAGAAATAAAATAATAATAACATGAGTGAAGTTATATATGTAGGTGTATATATACTGTTTAAATAATAGTAGGATAAATTATACTAACCTTTTAAGGTGTCTAACATATCCAGACACCTCCTCCAGGTTTCTTGAATTACAGTGACTTTTCTTGTCAGTTTTGTCTAGCAAAGGGTGTTAACGAAGAATTTTGATTATCTCCATTTCATGAATTGAAATAAAAATTTTTATTTTATTAATTGAGGTATTGACACGTCAGTTAACATAAAAATGAAGAATTCAGATAAGTTGACTTAAAATTTATTTAAAAATAAATAATTTTATAGTTATATATAAGGAAATAAATTTTAATATAAAACGACGTAATTTTAATAAGACATGTAAAAAAATTACATCTAGACCATTAATTATGCAATGAAGATTTTCATTTTAATTTGTGGAACGGAGAAAATCCAAACGTTAACGAAAATCACTCTTTTACTATTTTACCCCGCTGGACAAATTTTTCTCTAGCATTTTTATAATTTATCTCCAAATAGTTCCAAAGTCTCCCAACGGCGCCACCCCCGAGTCACCGATGTCACCACCACCGACACATCCCCATCCCCCTTCATCTCCCCCTCTCTCCATCTGCGTCACCCCGACCGTACTGCCACCATCACCACCTCATCATCTCTTCTATCTCTTTACCAAACCCACCACCCTCCACCGCTAGCACTGTCCTCTGCCATACACCCTCCGACCACCACTGCCCTTCTGCCAGACCTCCTATTCCAACCACCATCCAAAGCAAACCTAACCCCCATATGTTAATGTGTTCCATTGTCAATCACCATGGCCACAAGCTTCATTAGTCTTCCTCTCATAACGTGAGAAAGCTTTTCTCCCAGACATTTTCTCGAACATTTTTTGAGCTGCCCCAATATTTGACCAAAGGAACAACCTTGGCAGATCACAAAGAATTATAAGAGAAACAAGAAAGTTTGATAATGCAAATGACAAGTACGGTTGGCCGGCCCCTTCTATGGACAGACCAGACCGGCTCGGTTTCTATATCCAGTTCAGGCCCCCTCCCTTCTAGGTCAGGTCCATTAACAGGAAGAGCGGCAGAACTCGAGGGATACACTGGACGGCGGCATGAAGGCACCCCGAGATTCTTGCCTGGTAAATAGCCCCCACGATCCCATGATTCAAGCGTTTCCCCCATGAACGGAGGCATGATCCATGAGGCCTAAAATCAAGGCACGATATATCCCCACGAAGTGGGAGGCATGACGGGGGCACGATTAACTGACCCACGAAGGTGCTCACGATCAAAGCCAACGCTCCTATAAAGGGAACAATCCTCACCTCCAAGAAGGTATGATTCCACACCACCCTAGATACTGTAATTCTGTCCTTGTTTCCCTGAGCCTAACTTTGACATCGGAGTGTCTTTGGCAGGTACTACACCGGTGTCCCAGACAAAAGGAGACTAATCGCACCAGCAAGCTGCACCAGGAGTTGAGAAAGTCGTACCAGTTCATCACATCATCAAAGTTCAAGATGATAGATACAAGAAAATTGTAGAAAACAAAGGTGAAAACCTAGATTTTCGTAGCGATCTGCTCGACTTTCCCTCTCTACGGATACATGGAGGGCTTTCGTTTTGTTTTATCTACAGATCAGTGAACAGGCTCTCTCAAAGCCGACTTTACTTCTAGATTTTTTTGTCGTCGGTGAGTTTGTACAAATTCTATTATGTTCTAGATTGTTCATTGATCTTTACATTTGTACTGTAAATTTTGGTTTAGTGGCGGAGGTGGTGCTTGTGGTTCGTGGGGGGAGGCGAGGCAGTGGGGGTGGGGCAGGAGCTGAGGAAGGTGAGTGTGTGGTCTTATGATGGTGGATCTCGTTTGTGGAGGTGGTGGTTCATGGTGGGGAGAGAGTGTGAGAGGGAGAGACAGAGAGAGAGAGAGAAAAGGGTGCTGGTTCTACAATGGAGTCTGGTTTATTCTAGTGGAGAGACAGGACGGTGGAGAGAAGGGGGTGGTTTAGTGTGTTGGCAAAATATAATTGGGTGAACATTAAATGACAAGAGTTTATGTAAATTACTTTAAGTTTTATTAAATGGACAAAAGGGCAGTCTTAACATTTAAAATTTTTCAACGACATCAGTATTTTTCATCCATCTTTTTAATGGTTGGATAACGAAAAGGCGATTATTATTTATTGTCAGATAAAATAAATGAGTGCAGTGTCATTGTACAGTCATTTTAAAAATCGACGGAGAGCTATTGAATTTGTCAGCTCAAGAAGGTCAGTCTAATTTACCCATAATAGTAAGTAGTTATTCAATAGTTGTATGATTTGTATCTCGGAGAGAGAGAATGCTTTCGTCCGGATGAGAGAGAAAGAGAGAGGAGGGGATGCTTTTTTTTTTGGTACGCTGACGATGTGAGTAAGCATTAATGCTTGACGCAGCTTTTCTACAGCATAAATATAAATGTTACGCAGAAACCTTTTTGAAATTTGAAAACGGAATGGTCCGGTACTCGGAACATAGGAAAACGGCCAGCATCTGACGGGAAATGGCAAAACAGTCCGAGACAGACGCCGGGACGGAACTTCATTTGCTTTGTACTGTTTTTGTGCCAAAGCTGTACCGTACCAACCACTAGAGACGTGTCCTATGTTATTTGGTAATTTAAAACCTACAAGAGTTGGGAATCCCCACGTTGAATTGACTTTCTTAACTCAATACAATCCAAGAGTTAATTTTTTTATTTATAAGTAAAAAAATTAAAAATTTTTTTATTTTTTAATTTTTTTACATATCTTATTATGTTAAAAGTAAAAAAATTTAAAAAAATTAATATTTTTGTTTATAAGTCCAAAAAACAAAATCAAAAAACCTGTAAAAAAACCAAACTAAAGGGGCCTTTAGTCTTCAAATCCTTTCCAACTTTCAGTTTTCACTTTATATCTACACCATTATAAAAAAATAAAAAACAAATAATTTGATGAAACCTGTTTATCAAAATTTATCATAAAGGACATAATGATAATTTTAATTTAATTCAATTAATTTTAAAAATATAAAGTTAATGGAGTAATCTAATTCAATTAATTTTGAGAATATGAAATTGATGGAGTGAGAGTTGTTGGTGCATGTGCCATCATTTTTAGTATATAAATATTAAGAGATATTGTCCTCCAAATGAAAGAAAACATGGCAGACCTTTCAGACGATCTTGCACTGGAGATCTTCTCATATTTGCCATTGACGTTTGCAGTTCAATGCAAGTGCTTGAACAAGAATTTTCAATCCCTCATCTCCGCCCATGAGTTTGAAGCCAAACACGCTCGCCGATTGGGTAGAAAGATCACTACCCTCTTTCACTGCTCTAAATATTGTCCTAAACTCTTCTATAGTGTTCCCCTCAACCCTCCTCCTCCTCATGCAGAGAATCATATTCCAGGGTTTTCACTAAGCCTACCTCTTATAGTCCCAATCTTTGCTTCATGCGGCGGCCTCATGCTTCTCAAGTTTTCGCATGTCCATCTTTTCTGTGTCCAACCCACTCACCAAGACCTACCAATTAATATCATACCCAACAGATTTTCGGGGACATGTTGGATTGGCAGTCGACCCTAGGACGACCCTTTCTTCCCCTCAATACAAGGTGGTCACTGTTTGCGAGATGGAGCATCAACTGCTTCGGGTACACTACAAATTCAAGATATTTTCACCCCACGCAAAATTATGGAAAGAATCCCATACAAGTTATGTTTACAAGCACAGTGAGTTAGTGAATAGTCAAGCTATTTACTTGGATGGGTGTCTGCACTGGCTTCGAAAAGGAGGTGACATTCTTGCATTCTACACGAACAAGGAAAAGTCTCGCATCATTAAGAAGCCTCGGGCCTCGAAGATGGATACGACGTTGGGAGTCGCTGAAGGCAGGATTACCCTAATCTCTGCATTAAAGGTAGATATAGTAATTCATACACTCTATGATCATGAGCAGGAGAGCTGGAGGATCAGAGCCAGAATCCCCAATATTGCCACTCCGATGAATGATTACAGGAATGGGTTTCCCATCTTATTCGATGGTGAGCGGCTTCTTTTGCTACTACGAGCAATAAGAATTGATGGGGAGATCTATACGTACGATCTCAGGACCAATATGTGGAGCAAGATTGGGATGGTGCCAGACACCATGGATGCCGGTCGAGTTTTTCTTACTTTTATTCCTACTTTAGCAAAGGTCTCAGCCGTCAACCATGTTCCCTGGCTAGCAGCAGGGACAAAATTACCAGCTAATATTACAGGAAGCATCTGCAGGCTGAGCAAGCTCCTCACTTTTGATTCCCAACCATGCACAATTTGTGGTGAGTTGCTTGAAGATCATTAGGATAGGATTACAAAACGATCTTAGGACAGAATGCTATATATATATAGCTTTTTTTTTATCTACTATTAGATTTTAAACTCAAAGCAACAAGTTTAACTCTTCAAGGATTTCCAAAATTTAGCTTTCTTTTAGACTCTCTGCCTATTTCTCAGTTTCTCTTACCGTCAGAGAATTCGATACACTAAGTTCTACTAATTAATCATCAAAAGCACAAGATTATAGACAATCTGAGTCTCTTCTGGGAGATCAAGTCATTTTTCTCTCATGGATATCATTAGTAAAGTGATAATAACGTGGCCCTTTCTACTAATTGTTCGTTAGAACATGAATTATTTTCCTCTGTGCGTGTTTTGTAATTAACTTTTGTACTCTTTAGAGATTGTTTTTCCTGTTGTTTGTATCAATAAACGATAACATGGATTCTTCAACGATAGACCAAGATTAATCTTTCGTAACAAAATGAAAGAAGGGCCACATACTAGTTGAGCAGAATAAAAATTCAAGTAATGCATCTTACCAATACTGAAGTGAATGATAAAGACATTTTCTGAAATGCAAGCCTCTCACGAGTCATGACTATCCGAGCTTTAGTATCTCTTATAAGCAAAGCAACAAACAGTTGGATACACCATGAGTAATATTGACAATCTGATCTTTAGGAAAGGATATTCTAAATTTAGAGTTATAAACACGCAAAACATTGCCCTATAAGTAGATGAAATAGATGAACAACACTACATAATATTCAATTGTATATGCAAGTTAATTGCATCAATTGAGAAATTCATAAGAACAACTAACTCCCCCGCTTGAAGAAGACGAAGAAAAGGAAAAGAAAAAACAAGAAGCAAAACACAGAATTAACATTAAGTGAAAATCACAACTGAAGTCTACAGTTTTTGACAGTTTACAGAAGCCCCATATTTAAGTGAAAATCACACCTGAAGCCGATAGTTTTTGACAGTTTACAGAAACATCATATTAAGCAAAGAATGGATACAAGAAGATGTAACATATGTGAGCATGATTAGGACATAACTTATAATCAATCAAGGCAAGATAAGGAGGAGATAACCACAGGAAGAAATAAAAACACATCTAACTTCCCCAGGATACTCTGCAGGAAGTGAATAGGCAACCTCAGTGTGGTTCCTATCAACTATTCCCTATTCAAGGCTGGCTGTTAGTTTAGGAGCCTATAATATGGAGGGAGAGGAAAGACTGGACATCCCACAAGTTGGATATAGATATTACATCATCCACGTAATCACAGATAACATAGAGCAGAGTGAAGCAAAAGCAGTTACAAATCGACACAAACACAATTCTAAATTCAGATGGAAGTCGGGTTTAAAATCTTTATGTTTTTTTTCTCCTTTGGTCAATAAGCTTAATAACCAACTATTTATTATTGGAGGTTGATTCGAATTTAAAGCTTGAAGACTTCCTAAACAGATGGGTACATAAAAAATTTAAACCTAAACCCTGAAGAATTCATCACATTTTAATTTTTGCTAGTTTTCAGTAAATCACGAGATTGTACCCACTGACAATTAAACTTATTTTGTTGGTTTCTTCAAAACTAAAGATCGAATTCTGTACTGAACACAGAATTGTTACAGGGGTGACATCCAGTTGGAAACCTAGATTGGGTGTAAGTTGCAAATTTGAAGGAACAAGATTTACGTCAAGTTGGAAACTCTTTTGCGACAGAACACGTTGGAAACTCTCATACCTAACCAAGATAGCAACTTCTCAAAACTCGCAATGACAAATTGTGGATGCAGGAAATAATCAATAGACTTGACATAGAATGAGGAGTGTAGCTATGAGCTAGATTCAGGAATCATGGTACTTCGAAAATGCATGAAATAGCAGGACATATTTATGCCCCAAAGTTTAACAATAGAACTGGCCTAGTAATTAAGCTAAACCAAAATGTTTTCGCCATAACTAGAAGTTCACCATTTGGATTCTAGTATCTTCTTTCAACAGCCCACCTGCTCCAAGCCCCCCACTTCGCTCACAATTGTTTCTTGAAGGGATAACACTGATGTGAGAAACCAGTGGACAAGTTTCTCTGTTTGTGAATTCAGTTTCAGTCATGCCATTGAACAGTCCAAAGAACACCTGACAATCTTACTGCCTAAAATCAAAAGATCTTTTTTTCCTTCGCTTTTTTTATTTTGGGGAATTTATTATCTTTCAGTTACTGAAGCAGCAATCTCAGTGCCACAATATATACTTTTGAAAATTTGAGAGATGATATTACTACTGGTGGTGATACTAGAGGAGAGTTGCTATTAGTGTCAGGGAGGCAATACAGGGTGCCAAGAATAGTATAGGTGGCGGAAGCGAGATTTCGTCTACGTTCTCGTACCGAAATTACCATCATAAAGGAACACAAAACCCATAAAGGGATCTGAATTACCATCTATGTGGCATCCTGAGGCTGAGGATCCAATCATAAACCTCTTAATTATAGGGGTTTCTGGAATCTTTCTGTCAGTGAAGCAACTAGAACTGCAATAGTGACCCTCCATTCAACAAGAAGCTGGCACAATGTACAAGAAGAAAACAAAAACTCATTCAGTGGGATTGAGATAGAATAAAAAACAAAAGCAAAGCATCAAGGTTTAAAAGAGCACGAGGAACCTTGAAATTCTGCAGTGTTAATAAGCATTTTGCCTACAATAAAACAATAAAAACATGATGTAACAAAGAAAGAAGAATTTAATCACAATTTGTTCCTCAATGAGGACACTCATTCATCGCCTATTTCAAATAACCACCAATTTTAGAGCACAAACAGAATAAAAATAAATGAAGAAAAAAATAGAAGATTACTCCAAACATTTAGGACCAAACTTAACATGCAAGGAGGATTACTTGCCTAAGTTTCTTTCCTTTTTTACTTTTCTTTCTTTCTCTCTGGTTAAGGATCAATCTAAGTTGATGGAAAGAACTATTCAAAATGACTGTAAGTCCTTCATGTACATATAAGAAACTTAACCGAGCGTTCAGATGGCAATAAACCATATATGTAGGTGGTTCCAGCATTTCATCAAAAGCCTGGCGGCCAAAGCAGCGAGGCCCATCCTCAAAGAAAAAGTTTATTAAAGAATGACAGTGAGTGATGCAACGAGTTCTTCCAGCCTATGCCAGGAGACTTGGTTTGACTTTGACAAGAAACTGCTGGCACAGAAAAAGCGAATAAAAAAAAAAAAGGGAAAATGAATAACGCCGTTGCCGGGGATCGAACCCGGGTCACCCGCGTGACAGGCGGGAATACTTACCACTATACTACAACGACTTGACTGATTGTTTAGCGGACTTCTTTGGACTCATCATTTTAAAAAGAGGATCAGTTGCTAATTTGCTAAGGAGTACGCGAGTCATGTGACCACAGAGCGGTTAAGGTCAGCCATGCATAGTACAGTAGATCCCAACCAGAATTTTTTTTTATTTTATTTTTTTGAAAACAGGAAAACAAATACCAACCAGAAATTAAATTTAAAAAAAAAAAAAAAAAGGGTTCTTCACTATTTCCATAAGTGAAAGGGTGGGTCCATTTGCTGAAGCTGAACTACTTTCGCGTTTACTATAATCCACTCCATCTCCATCAATGCCACAGCCACAATGTTCATCAACACAAATTTTTTAGTCTTTTAATTATTTTTTTTCCCTAGGACGAAATGCCAACCTGCAACAACAGCAATTATGTTGCTTGCCTGCTATCATTGATAACGCCACCATAATTACTATGACCTCAGACATAATTCAGTCGCAGGGTTTACCTGCAACTATCCATGGAAGTTCTCTCACCAAAACCTAACACTCCAGTACAACAGAAGTGGAAGATGGAAGATGGTTGCAACTTGCATCAATGTTTGGGTTAGCTGGGATCGATAAGGTATCCAGTAGGCTATTTGTAATAGCCATACAAGATCAGCAAAATGAATCAGAATCTTGAAGACTGAAAAACGTGGATCGAACTCTCCATATATCTTGAAAAATAATTTGGTGTCATTAAAGTCTCAAGGCAATCTAGAAGAAAATTGGTTTTGCTGGGAATCACTGGGAACAAACACAGGTAGCTGGCCGCCCCTCTGTGATCTACCCTGCTGGAAATAACTGGATGTGAGGCCTCTCTCTGGAGCAGCAGGCAGGGAGCTGCCACTTCTTGGCCCTCTGTTCAATTGTTCATTCAGAAGAGGGCCACCAAAGAATATAGATTGACCTGTGTGCAAAAGCTCTGTTTTGGAAACCTGAGAGGAACCGACCCTTCTGGTGGATGCAGAGACAAAGCGCCCAGCTTCCTGATCCCAAATTACTGAAGACCTTGAATTGTCTGCAGCACCCAAGTTGTTTTTCCTCACAGGTATCCGTGATAAATTCTCACCAACAGCAGTTTCATTCCCATCACTTGCTTTTGCTGACCAAGGAGATTGATCGGCTGATGACTGATATATTGGGTTGAAGTGATCTCTATTTGAAGTCCGCTGCTCCAAGAGAGAAGGGGTGAGGTTGTTGGTGTGATGTGGACTACTTAGGTTACTAAGGCTGTGACCACAAGTTTCGAGATCGTCCCGGCTAGCACGACTGGGAGGATATGAGCTCTTGGAAGAAGATATTCTCGATGTCCCTGCTCTAGCATTTCTGTCATGAAATCCTTGATTGGTACTGATCGGACTGCTTCTGCCACTCACATTGCTACTTGATAAGGGATCCCCATCATAATGTTGATGTCGAGAACTTACTGGGCGTAGCACAGATGATGAAGCTCTGGCCTTGGCACCTGCTTTAACTGCTTCATTAGAATCCAATTTTGCAAGCTTCCATGCACTGATTCGGACAGGACGCTGGGGTAGTTTCCCCTTGTCAGGTGGCTGTATCACATCTGGATCCACTGTAGATGGTAGACGTCCTGGCTCCAGATGTGGGATAATTTCATCCTGCTTATCGGATACCAAAAAGAATGAAACATTAAGGCCGCCGAACTTTTAGAAAGTTAGTACACATATTCAACATATCAAAAAATGGCACAGGGGATGCATTTGGCAAGAATGATGAAACATCTAAATCCAGCAAGATTACATCATAAAGTTGCAATTATACCTTTAAGGTAATTACCTAAAAAATGTGGGTTTGCAATACAAAAATATGATCCAAACCCTTATCGACAAATCAACAACTCTAATAAAATCCCATATCCATATTTCATTGGTACTTCGAATGGATGTCTTAACTTTTTTTCATGCTATAAAGTTGTCCAAATCATTTTGAGCTAATTCTATCGTGGTAAGAAAACAAAATCTGTACCTGTGAATCACAATAACCAATAACCGTGTATGATGCTTATTAACCAACAATACAAGGACACAACATGTATGAATAGGAATATGTATGTATGCACATGTATGAAATTGTGATTTAGTCCTCCCCCACCCAGTTCTTCAAGTTACCCATTAAAAAGTATTTTCTAGTCAATGAGTTCCTTAATCCTGTTTTTTCTACACAAAAAGAAAGCTGTATGCTGTGTCCTGACTTCCGAAGTTAAGTCGTCATATATTGGTGACATGGGAAGAAATGTCAGTCAAGTGTAAAAAATTATGAGTTCTATATTTACGTTATAGACATCTCCAAAATTGTCAGCCACGTTCTAGGGTGGATAAGAAGTGACAGACTCAGACATCTGCATCACGTGCAATGCTCTCTCTTTAAGTGTCCATGCTTCCTATACAACATATAAGACTTCGAAATTGAAATCAGTACCTGGTGGTCTATAAATATTCTTGGCGGGGTACACCAAGCACCTTTATATTGCAAGCCCATCCCAACAGAGCTTCTTCCACTTATTGCAGTCACAGCAGAACTTGTTGGTGAAGAAGCCAAACTAGGCTGATCTCCTCCATCAACAGAGGGTCCAGGAGGTTCACTCTGTGCCCTCATGGCAACGACATACTCATATGTTGTGATACCCTGCAGCAAAATATTATAATTGTGCTTCCCACATACAAACAAACAGACAGATAGACGGAGGCATAGACAGATCAAATGAACAAACCTTTCGAATCAGAATCATGTGGAAAAAAAACAGTTCTCCCAGAGGCACAATAGCAAGACAAGAAACAGTTGTACATAGGACCTGAAACAAATCAACCGCCAAGAATTAAGTTGATTTCGTGAAAGAAATCCATGTAGCATCTAATGCAGCCATGACAAAAATGATCCTTCACTCAGAATAGTCAATGAAAAGAGAAATATATGACAAATAAACTCCCAAGGTCTTGAAGATAATACAAATTTAAATTACATTTTCAAGCAAAACATATTGAAAAAGCAGTTGCTTATAAAAGCTAAAAGTCACTCCTCAAATACTTGTTACAGCAGGTACCAGTATATGTGACATATGGATGGACCATTACATAAAACAGCTTGTAATCTGTGGTACATGCTTTTCAAGTTAAATTTACCAAGGATATTGCCACAACAATCAGTTTCCTTGAACTATTTTCATGTATTTTTGCCACTCATTTTAACATCAATGAATACAAAAGGTGTGTTAGTCATGGGCGACAAGAAAAGATTGACAGATGGTTGCATCTGATCAGGCATTCTATCAGACGATTAACAAAACCAACCCTGGAAATCCCATAATCAGGGTGCTTTGGCAATTCAATTGCTACACTACTGGTCGATCAATATAACAATTTACTAACCCAGTAAGGGAGATCCACTCTTTTTGGTTTTCCCCCTCACAACAGGAAATAAAATAATTTCTGAATTTACAGACGCAGAGAGAAGAGAGGGAGAAATCTGCAAGCAAAGAAGGTAGTACGTATACCACAATGGTAGCAAAGGGTGGACGGGAGAATCCATCTCCAAGCCTCGCAGTTATCTGGTTTTCTGTAGCTTTTCGATCAGCAAAGCATCGGACAAGCACAACAATGCCAACCCCACATTCAAAAACAAGCTGATGCACATTGCACACACAGACACACACCCAGCAAAGACCAACTTTAGTTGTGATTAAAAGAAAACAAATCTGGAAAATGAAGCCTAATCAAAAGGAAATTAAAAGAATAATACAAGCAAGCATCCTCTCAAACTTACCCAGACGAGGCTCACTGCCATAAGGCAAACAAACGTGATATAATTTTTCCTCCCCACACAATTATTCAACCACTGCACCACAGATTACCATAGTTAGATATATATAATGACTTCCCCAAAAATAGGGGAAAAAACTAATAAGAAAAGCAGTCCTGTTGATTTTGCAGAAATAAACTACCATTATAAACTGAACATCAGGCATACTGTTAAAGGAAAAAAAAAATGGGAGCTACTTATCAAATGAAGGAGGTTCCTAGCATAAATGTCAATTACAGTCACATAACAACCATCGTCAGACCTACACATTCCTTCAAGGATCAAACATAGTTTCTTTCCAAACATGATTGGCCATAAGACCCTAAACGTTAAGACATGAACCAATACTTAAGGCTCTTAACCTCGTGAAAGTTACAATAACTAGAATATTATACTTACCCTGCAATGATGATCAAATCCATCAACACATTTGTCACAGCTTCTGCAATGTTTGCTGAATTTGCGTACCTGCAAAGGAATAAAAGCAACATGGGAATGATTGTTTTGGTAACCGAATTGATATCATGCCCAAGAATCCAAAACTCTAGTGAAGATCATATGAGACATGATGCAGACAACCCGCCCAAAGTTTGAATAACATAACTACTCTTTCTTTTTTGTTGTTTCAAATCTTTCCCTGTGCCTGCGGACAAGCACTCTATTTTTTTTTTTTGACAAGTGAAAGGTGGGAAAAATAAATTGCTAACTCAAATGTCTGAGCCCTGGTTTGAACCAAGTGTATGAGATTACCCATCTCTTAGTTGTTGACTTGAGCCAATATTCACCCATTTTTTCTTCTCTAGTGTTTTTTTTCCTGTTCGCGCAGGCTACCAGGGCCCCGCGTGGGGGGTGGGGGTTCATCGTAATTTGAGTTCTTCAAAACTTAATGAAACCTCCCTTAATTAATTTTTTTATCAAGAGAATGAATTTTGTCACTTGATAGCATCTACAACCACTATTACATGTCAACAAATTGTACACGTCCAAAGCAATAAACTTCTTGAATCAAAATCCTTTACCTCAGCATGGCACAATGTGCAAAACAAACCATCTTCTCCATCTTCCCCAGATTGTTGCTGCAGAAGTTGTTCATCTTTGCGGCAATCTTCACGAACAAGAAAACCACAAAAGAGTCCTCCAACTTTTGAACAACAACTTGAACCACCCCCATCATATTTTCCTCCATTCTTGAATTCTACCTTCAGGACCTTGCTAGGTTCCTCAACAGATGATGCGTTCCCTGGTCACACACAAAACAAGTTTTAGTGGAAAATGTGGAGAACAGGGTAGCAAAGTAATTTCAAATCTTTATCTTATAATATCTTGCCCCAAAGGGACAAAAACCAGAGAGCCAGGACCTATGAGAAATCTGAGAGTCCCCCATCTATAAACAACTTCTGAAGACCATTGATCTCTTTCCGTCTTTGGATGGTTCAATAAGAACATGAGTAAGTGTTACAATCATCCAAGTCATCCAACCATATCAGTCAGTGGTTGAGTCCCCTTGGAGGTACCATCAGATGGTGAAGTTACACCCCTCTAACTATCTATATTTCTAATAGAATCATATTACAGGCAAAGCACTAACCATGTAAATCTGTGTCATTGTGCGATCTATAGGCTGATGTCTTGTCAGCTTCAATCAGAATTCCAGGATCAGCAGGATCAATAGCTGTGCATCTAACATAGAGTACAAATACACCAATTGCCTGGAAATAGAAATGCAGACAATAAGTTAGCAATGAATGAAATGAGTAAGAGATTATTAGAAAAGATATGAGGCGCCTATTGTGCTTACCAAGAAGGAATAGACACCAATAGCCACGTATTCATAGATGTCCTTTCCAAGAAAGGGAGCAAAAAATGCATAAAATGCAACAGCTAGCAAGAAAAATACTGTTATGGCCACAACCTGTGCATCAAAGAAAGTGGGAATGAGCAAAAAGGTTTCAAATCAAAAAGTAGTTACGAAATCATCATGACATCAAGAAACGATCATAAGATCCACCACCAATTTGACTAAGACTCAGGCCGGTATAAAAATCTGGTCTTTTCGGGAAAAAATATATCCATATATGCACTGAAAAGATGATGCTTAATAGATACCTAAATGAATATGCACAGAACTACAATACTAAAGATTTGCCTTGCGTGCCATCTCATCTTACTAATACTTGAATAAAACAATAGAATCCGCTAAACTGATATGTCGATAACACTTTGGGATAAACAAAAATTATGATGACAAGCTGGGAAAATCAAATAAAAAATGTCAAAGACTATGCATGGCAGCGCTCCTGTTAATTTATACTTAATGGTATTTACGCTAATTGATAACACTAGCTATACATGCAGAAATAAATTTAGCAAATGTAGGGTAATTCATTCAGATCAAGTGAGTTGACCAGAAATTACTGAAATTGTATATAGCAGATAAAGCAATGCCCATGATATTCTTCCCATCAAAAATTTATCCTAAATCCACAAGGTATGATTTTTACAAAAACACAAAATCTGCAACAGTAGGGATTGTGAAGCTTCTCTGAAGCATGTTCTTCTTCCAATAATATGTTTCATAGAGTACACTAATTTCTTTTACTTTAAAGCGGGTTCTCAATGGGATTCTACATTCTCACCAATTCTTCAGAAATTTTATCACAAAAAGGTATGTGCATTAAGCGTTAAAATGCTATGCATAACAGATGGTTCCTCCAAGACTCGGAAATTCTTGTTACAAAAAGAAATTTAACCAATAAACAAAAAATTGGTCAAAAACCCAATGATGGATAAACTAAAGGAGAAAGAATGGTAATGTTCGTACTTCGTAGACCCAAGTTCCAAATCATGTATATCGGCAACCAAACAATGCTTCAAAACAAGAAATATCTACATCTCTTTGGACAGAAAAATAAACAAAACAACAATGTTTTGAGATGTTAGGAAGATAAACTAACTGCAAGCACCCGCATATATAAGAGCCAAAAGTCCCAATAAAACCCACATTTTGAATTTTCATTTGATCAGAGGGGAATGAGGCCTAGAATAAGGTACCTGAAACGTGTGAGCAGGGAGTTCCCACCCATGACGCCTAGCCATGATTGAAAATCGAGTCTAAACTTGTCAATCAAGAACATCAACCGTCAACTAAAACCGCCCAAAGAACTTGTTTTCACTAAACCCAGAAGAAAATTCTGAATCAGAATCTCAGGCCACTGGTTCAGAACCGGTCGAATTCTTGCTTTCACTTTATCTCCAATCACTGCAGACCAAAGCTCCTGATGGGTTTCGTGAGACTTTGATCTCGACCCAGAAGCTCAAAACCCGGTTGAAGACGACCAACTAACCGCATTTTCAGTTCTAGGGTTTGTGGAGTTCGATTCATCGATCAATGGGCCGTGGAAGATGAAGATGCAGATGAAGCAGGAAAAGGACCCCTCTTAGACCAGTTTTCACCGCAGCGCTTTATCCAGCACTTTCTGTTATATACAATTTTACCCTTTTTAAAGTGGAGTGCGACTCTGCTAGACGGCTTACTTTATATTTATTTATTTCTAATTTGTACCCATATGAAACCCTAAATTACCCAAAATGTAAAAGTTTTCATCTTCTAACACTTGAAATTAAAAAAAAAAACACAATTATCTTCTTTATGATAATTTAGTTAATGCTACCGTTGTATGATTATCATCTTGATTTTATTATTAATTCTGATCACAAAAACATTATATGGGATTTTTTTGTTAAGAACAAAAATACTTAAAAACTATTAAATTATTTCTTATTTGAGATATCAGCTAGACTGTATTAATTGGTATCAAGGAAACCAATTTAATTTTTTATTAGATAGTCCATGTCAAATTGCCAAATTTGAAATAAAATCGTCACCCAAAAAAAAGATCTAAAGTAAGATGAGTCCATCTAAAAAAGTTCTCATGATATGAAAAATATGTATAACAAAAAAACCATCTTAGGTATGAAGTTAACCAAACCCTTTTAAAAACCAAACGTTAGCTATTCCTAATGATAAGGTTATGAGCTCAAATCATTCGCCAATAATGGAATAGAGAATGAAACTTCATTAGGAATGGAAAATTCTAAACCAAAAATTCTTTAAAATTTTGAAAAAACCTACAGGACACTCAACTTGATCCAAAGAAGAGATATCTCTAAACAAGAGGAGGTTCTGGTAATTATACTAAGTTATATAATAAACAGTTTGACTTGTAGGGATGCCTTAGCTTGAGTGAGCTGCACCTACCATTAAACTATTTGTTGCTTTGTTCAACATGGATCTAGACATTTGTCCAAAGGGTTCTGTTGTTTTATTGCAAATGCTTTCATGATAAGCTTTTTATATGCTTTTTTACATAATCAAGTGGAAACATGGACCCTTCTTTATCAAAATAGTGATATGGTGATGCATGTGATCATAAACATCCTTGGACCTTCACCATACAATAGAGAGTTAGAGGTCATCTCTTTCTTCTATTTTCCTAGGTAAGCACCATGGTTTCTGAGCTGTAAATTGTCAGTTTCCATGTATCACTGCAATAGCTGACCAAGTGACTTCATTTTTTGCACCTACTTCTGTTTGTTAGGTTTAGCCATTTGATGATGAGTATTTACTATTAGCAGCCAGCCATTTCTCATCTTGTTGAATTGGACCCATAACTCATAAAAAATAAATAAATGAAAAAAGAAAGAGCTAGAGAACTAGATCAACTCTGTTTAATAAGTGCAAGAGTCCAGATGATAAGCATGGCGTAGCCACAAAGAACAAGTAAGCGTAATAAGAATCACTTCAACATCACGATTTAATAGAAAATTTAGTTGCACCAACTAAAAATGACTATTTATTTACAAGGCAATGCTCAGAAGTGGTTGGCCTGCCAAGATGATCCATTGGCATGAAGGACAGCTACCAAACATATAGGGTGGACATTAGGTGAATAACTAAAGAATAGTCAACGAGTTTTTCCCATAATTGCTTGATTAGTACTTTCTTTATTGTTTACAACAAACGAATCTGTGGTATAGATTGTTATTAATTATCATTCAATTCAACTAACTTCAGACATTAATGCATGCCTTTGTGTTAGAAGCTAATCAGAAGGCCCAATACAAAAAGAATTCATTGCATGCTTTGTCTAAGGCTTAACAAAGGTAAAACCAATACTATGAGATTCTTCTTTTCTTTGTGGTTGTGTTGCATCTTGTCCACCATGAGTAGGAACAAGCTCAGTTTCTGAGAGCTCAGTATTAGATAGGTAAGACCTTGGAGAATTGCTAACACTTTCAAGTTCTGCTGCTGCAATGGACCTGTGCTTGTGGAGCAAATATATGGGTGATGAGCCTCGGCTCGGTGTGGTTTCTCCACTCGTGAACCCAGAAATAGAATTATCTGCTCCACCTGCTTTTCTTAGCTTTTTTTTCTCCTTGGCAGCCTCCCTCCACTTCTTAAGAGCCTTTGCAGTCTGCTCCTCAAAAATTGCTTGCTTCATATGAGATCCCATCTACATATACATATACATATTTATCCATTAATACAAGGTTCAATATATAATCACAAACATTACGTAGGGAGTCCAAATGTGAGATGTAAGAAATTGTTTGAACATATGATAAGAAGAATTTAAAAAAAAAAAAAGAAAAGTTTCCCAAGAGTGTAATAGACTTGTCATTTTCCATAATGTTCTGAGAACTTACTTGTGTCACCAAGGCATAAAGAGGGAAGGTGATATAGCTGCACAAGAACTGAAGGGCCACCCCGAGCAAAACTCTTGACAGAAGTGCGTACAAGTTTTTGTGGAAGCATGAATGAATCCCAAACTGGTACTGCATTTTGCATGTGCAAACAGTTAATTAAGGCAGGTAATTAACTTTCCCTCTACTGCCAGAAAGTTTTTAATAACATAAAGCCAGTTCATTTGACCTCTCTCTCTCTCTCTCGATAGATGAAAAAAAGTGATCAAACTGAAGAAAATCTGATACTCCTAAATTGGTACCTAATCACTTACCAATGTCCATAAGAAAAATGCCATCTGGAATGCATTCTGCAAAGAAGACAGAGCAGTTGTCAGAGAAGAAAACGGCTGAACAATGCTACTGAAAATGTTAATTATATGTCGAAAATCTTGAAAAGTGATGAAAGGAAAGTGCTAAAAAAATCATATGGAGAAGGAATCTGTTCTTAAAAATTTCCAAGGATTTTCTTTCTGCTCCCTGGTTGTTTCTTGGTTTCAAATAATGTTTTTTTGTCTTAAAAGAAAATTTGTAAGTGAAGTTTGTCGCAATGACGTTCTTGTAATTAAGAGCTATTATTAGGAGTATTAAAAAAAAAAAAAAAAGGTAAAATGAGGTCACCAGCAAATTTAGGATAAAGAGTCAGTTCATGTACTCACCTCGAACAAGGTTAAATGTATCAAGATGAGGATCCACTGGGGTCTATTAAACCAGAAAAAACTGTTGCTTGGCTCCACAACTGGAGCTCCTCTAATTACAGTAGTTCGATCTTCGATTTGTTGACCCATCTCCGTGATAATTAGTTCCAGTTTGGTGCCCACCATGAGAAGTATCTGAACAGAAAAATATATAACAATAGTAGATTAGCTTAACAACATGTTCTGTAAAGATGAACGCATCCTACATATATATATATATATATATGTATATGTATGCATTGAAATCAACAGAAGCCAGAAAAGTTGGTGATGCAAATGTAGTCTTACAATAAGTGGCACTAATGAGATCCAGGCAAGCGTGTACCACCCTGTACCAGTTTCAGAATCAAAAGATAAATATCAAACCTATATTAATTCAATCATGAAAACAGTGAATTCGATCAGTATGGTATCCAACATGAAACAGATAAATTTTCTTACTGTAGACATTCAGAAACAATAAGATGACTGCAAAAATCCACAGCGGGAGACTGTAAAATCAACAAAAAAATTTATCAGACTGGATTCTTTGTAGATTAAAGCACCAGTTAGAGCTCTCTCTCTCTCTCTCTCTCTCTCTCTCTCTCTTCAAAGCAAAGGGCTACCAATAGAATAAATAGGGAATTCAACCTCAAGTTTTTGGTATGACTATGAACACATTTTACTAACTAGCCTACTTGACACCTTAATATTCTTTTTTAGCTATAAGGAATTTACTTGGCCATTATATGTCCATTGAATAGACAGTCGTTACAGTCCCGTAGTACTAACATATTGTTTGGAGAAGATTTTTTTACTTGACTTTTTAACAAGCTAGCTTTATTTTGTCTTACGAGCTAATCCAAACGAGTTTTAAGACATTGAGTTGGCAATGAAAGTAGAAAGGGAGAAAAATACCTTATTCCCACAACCGCCTTGAAGTCATCTTGCATGGATCTCTTAATGTATTTATGAAAATCAAATTTACTATTTGGAGCAAAATGTGCCTACATTTTGAGAGCTTTGTTAGGAGGACAAAATAAGAAAAGAATAGATCATACATACACATAACACTCCTCAAGTTTCATACCTAGTGATGGCCATGTCAATGTGAGAAGCAATTTATATGAATTTATAGAAGGACTAAGATCAATTGGAGCAACATAGAAGCAAAATACCAACTACATTTGTCAACCTGTCTCCGGTGACGTCTAATAAAATTTCAATTCAACTAACTAGGAATTTAAATCTTAGGGTATACAATGAAAATTATAAATTGCACTGACCTCCCCTAAGAATTTGGAATCAGGCACCTAGACTCCCCTTGTTTGAAAAATAGGTAAGGATCTCCCTTATTATTTGGATCTATTAAGAATATTTTGTTACCACTAGGTTGACTAATACAATACTATTTTACCCTTGCATGTAATTCTACATTGTCATCTGTGTTAAAAATTAAATGTGTAAATAGATGTATAATACTTTCTAACAAAATTACACATATATATAAATGATACTTTAATTTCTTATTATCATAATGTTTTGCTCTTTCTCTGCAAAGTCGAAGTATCATTGTATAATTTCATTTTTGAGAAGGTATTATTTTCAGTTAGTAGAAAATAGCTTATATATTTAATTTTTTAATAGCATAAAGGGAAATTCGGGTGCCTGATCTCAGAACCTCATGGGAAGTCATAGCAATTTACTCTAGAGAAATAATGATTAACTCTGTATCTTGGGACGGAAATAAAAAGAAAAATCTAGTAACTTGACAATTACGAGGAGAGGAAGTGAAAGGGAAAAGGGGGGAGCCCCGCGTACTTACGTTGATAAACCCATTGCGAATGGTCAAATAATCCACCTTTGTTACAGAACCAAAGAACTGCCTGAAGAATGCCACCTGTACCATAAATTGTAACCCATCATGATTGACGACAAATAATAGAATGGTAATGTTATACAATCAAAAAAATTATACAAAATTTATTACTAAAATAATGTAGCTAAATTGTATGCTTATCACTTTAAAATAAAAAGCTCACCTAGATGCTTATTGATTATAAAACTGTCATCGCCACATTATTTTGATACAAATTTTTGTACACAAAATTTGAAAGAATAATATTTTTTATAATAAAAATGAAACAAAATCAGCCAGCCCATTCTTCCAACTTCCAAGCAAACCCGTATCTAGATTGGTTGGTCAGTTACGGGTCTCCGTTTGGAGAAATTATTCAATAAGTTCAAAATACTATATCAATATGATCATAATTTTTCTTTTGTTTTGGGCTTGATCGGGTTTGAGAGAGAGAGAGAGAGAGAAAAAAAGGAAAGGGAGGGGAAGGGGTATCAATTATTAATCTTACAATCCATCTGATCCCGGGAGTTCTTGAGAATCCAGCATGACGCCTCACAAAAGAAGTTTGATGAGTTAACCTGAATCTTTCAGGATCTGGAGAAATAAATAAATTACAAAATCACTATCAGGATGGACCTTTAATTTGGGTTAGCCCTATGTAAAAATACTGAGGCCCAAACACAGCCCAAAGCTTCATCTAACTATGATGATATGGATATATATATATAAGGCCCGTATAGATTTTTTTTTACTTACAAGTAAAAAAAAATCTAGAATTTTTTTATTTTTTTTGTTTTTATAACTCAAAGACAATCAAAAAGCAAAAAGATAAAAAAAAAATTGACTATTTTGCTTAAAAGTTAAAAATAAATTAAGTTGAAAAACCCTAACAAACGGGCGCATGGTTGAATGAGAGGAGGAATCAGTACCATTGGTGAATTGATACTCCAAAGAGGACGTTTCTGATTCCCAAGCCTTCCATTTCTTCATCTGGTGAATACCGAAAAACACAAAATTAAGCTTGATTAACATGGACTTTTATGCTATATATGTTTGGATTAATATGAATTTTTTATGGCAAAGGAAAATAAATTTCTGGTACATGACGACGACGACGACGACGACAACAACAACAACAACAATACTTACTTTGGCCTGTGCCAGAGCCATGGTGATGACACTATACAGGACGTGAAAGACGGCAAGGACAAATAGAAATATGTGCAACTGGTGCACTCCTGAGTATGAAATCAGTGACACTTTGCCCTAATTCCACACAAAAACAAGCATGGAATAACAAAGTTGGTAAGAAAGTTCAATGAAATGGTCTAAATATCAGAAAAAATGAAATATATATGTAGAGGTCATCAAGGTTTCAGAGTGCGGTTTTTAGTTTAAAACTTTGGTTTATATAGATGACAAACAAATTAACAGAAGGATGCATGCGTGGCTTACTTTTCCAGCACAATAATCCTTTTCACCACCAGCTTCTGCCAAAGCTCGATGCCATATTATATCTTGAGCATGTGAAAGTAATTTTCTTCTGTGATCACCTCCATCATCATCACCATCATTATCCTTCTTGACATCTCTCTTCTGATCATCATAGGCCTTCTGGCCCTTGTCACATGGAAGCATTGTGTTTCCCAGTTTGTGAGGGATGCATATCTTTGCGATAAAGGCCGTGCCCACGGTAAGTAGTAGGGATATGAAACCTAATAGCATCAGCTCTGCTTACCAAAACAACTAAAAGGTCAAAAATAAATAAATGAAGAAGAGCAAATTAAGTTGAATGACTCCAAATCATTTTTAACACAAAATTTATGGTAGCTAACCAGCTTTAATTTTCTCCAAGGCTTCAGTCATGGCTTTTTTCTTGCGTTTCTGAAACCACTGCCATTGCCAAAAAGCAAGTCACGAAACAACACATAAATGGATAAATTGTAGCCATAAAAAAACATAAGGCATGCAGGTTAATATGTTGAATCCACTTCCAAACCCAGATGCTAGCTAGCTAGCTACCTTTCCGAGAGAATGAATCCCATGTTCTATTAGCATAGATAGGATCACAAACACAGCGCACACAACTGCAACAGCCCATGTTGGAGTTTCCTCAAGTGACCTATCTCCTGCATAACCAGCCATAACTAGCACTGCAAGCAATGCAAATTAGATCACACACCCTTGTAGAAGAACCAGTTCAAATTCAAGCTTTATATATATATACATATTTCCAAGGATTGGGAGAGAATTAAGAGAGAAAGCTAGGGAAAGCACTTTGGAGGGCCCATCGACCGCAGGCTATAATCTTGTCATATAAAATATGGAGAATATAAAATTTAGCCGGCTACAGGCTCGAAAATAGCGAGTGGGAGCATCAACCAATGTTGTTGAACGCCTGCATAGGCGATGATAAAAATAAAAAGTAACAACAATGTTAGTAATAGTATCATGGAATTGGTCATACTTTTACCAGGTTAATTTGTTAGTGAATTAGCTTTTAGCTGTTTGATTGGAGAAAGTGATCGACACTCCTATCACTTTTATGGCATGATATCAGTCCAGAAAACCAGAAACCTCGTACAAGTTTAACGTAAGAGACTATATCTTAATGGGTGTCCATATCTAAAAGTTCACACTAGTAAGAACATGGGGAACAAACCATTAGTTAGGTGCCAAACTGACCACCCTAGTACTAGGGTATTCATAGGCCATTCTTGTAGAAATTCAAGGGGCAGAAGATTGATTAGTCCATGTGTCGGAACAGGGTTTCAGTTTCCCGTTGCATGCTTGACTACATCTCACCAATCTAAGGTGGGGGTTTTAATTTGTTATTAGTACATGAAGCCAACATCTTGAAGACCAATATCCTATATCTTTGACGAGATGATTCTCGAAAATAGGCACACACACAGAATATATATATGTGTGCGGTACTATTTGTAGCAATAATTGGAGCATAGTCGTTTTCCTAGGTGCACCACCCATTTTGGCATGACCATCAACATCTTCGCCATAGCAGATCCCTAAGTTTTGTGATTCATCTTCAACAGGCAGGTCCCCATTGAGATGGGTTTTCTTTATCTTTTTCCCCCTCCTCCTGGCTTTATTTATTGAGCTCAATTTTGATGCTGCTTTCTCTAAAGGGAAGATGGCTCATGGCCATAGCCTCTGTTGATAGAAATCAAGATCGGTCTGCCCTGCTGACAAAGCCAGAATATTACGGCCACTCTCTATCTGCTTTCGAGTGCTGAAGCAGAAGCTGCTAGATAGGAGGACACGGTTGTGGGGTTATCAAGGAAGGTTGGGACAATGTTATTTTGGAAGAAGGTGACTCCCAAGTAGAGACTAATTAATGTCAGCATATATAGGTGCCACCTTGAGCAGTCCCACTGCCCTATTTCAGCTCTTATTAGCTAGAGATATTAGAAACGTGTGGAGGCTGCATCTCACTTGGGCGAACATTTATTCAACGTCAAAAGTTAATAAAAAAGTTAGATCCAAACGATTCGTAAACCCTGCACCTTATTCTTTTATTTTTAAACCGGGCATTGGTCCTGTGTAGGGGTAATCATTGGGCCGCAAACCCGATGGACTGTCTAAACTTGTTCATAAATTATAGAGTTTGAAAATTTTGTTTAGATCCGATTAGTTTAATGGACGAGCTTAAAATTTATATTTGAAACTCGGCTCAGCCTAAAATATATATATATAATAATATATTTTTATATTTTAATATTATATATATGTATATGTAATTAAATTTTATGCTACTTAATATTATTTATAAAAAAATTATATATTAAACAAAATTTATGTTAAATGGGCGGGTTTGGTCCAACTTGAAAATGTAATTTTTTTAATTGAGTGAGCTTGAGATTTAATTTTGGACCAGTTGAGAAATTTTTTTTGTGTAAGTTCGGCCCAAGCCCGCCCAATGTCCACTCCTAATCTGGCTCGAGTAGGCGGGAAAAAGATTTTGAGTATGAAATGAAACATAATTCGATCTAATATCCTTTTTCACGTCTAAGGTGAAATCATCGTGTTTATGTTAGAAGTAGAAAATTATATATATATATAATTTTTTTTGGTGCTTTGTATATTTTGATGTACAATATTTTCTGTAAATATTTTTACTGTTTTTCTGTGTAATTTTTGCTCGGATTAGAACTTAGGAGTCGAACATGGCTCGTCTCCAAATTGATACCATGCCCAAAGCATCAATTTGATTGGACGTTCAAATTTAGGTCTCAAGTCGACAATGGGCTGAGTTGCTCATATTTCTGTATCAATAGGCTATTCATTACTCACGACCTTAAGACGGAAAACAGAGCTCAAAACTTGTTCATAGTTGTAGAACACGACACATTGACAAATTTTTAGTGGTAATCCTAACAATTACTACTCAAAAATTTTAGTGGTAATACTAAGTGTGGGCCAAAGTAAACACTGAAAGCCCGGATAATAAATAGGCCAGGCTCGGTCTTGAACCATGGGCCGGGAAAGGTTAATTGAGCCCAAAAAATATAGGTCCAGTGGGCGCGCAATCCCAAGCCCACCTGAATTTGGACATTCAAGGATTAGTCCATTGCCCCAAAAAACCGACCTTAAGAGTACAACTCGTAGAAGGATATTGAGTACCATTCCCAGAGGAAATATGGCATTTTAAAACCTATAAATACCCCATGCACTAAAAAAGTAAGGTACGTTCACTTGAGTTCTAACTCTCAATACTTTATTCTATTCATTGTGATTAAGCTTGCTAACTTAATCATCAGAGTGTCTTCGGCCCAAAAAGAGTCAAACGCGTTCTCATTATCTCCTTTCTTGCAATTTGGTTCGTGCAAGCCTTCCTGAAAATCTCACTTACAATTAGAGCTGTCTGTAAGAAGGTCTACATAACGATAAGTACCAACTTTCTCAAAGGAGGGGTTGAGCCCACCGATAGGGAGTTTAAAGACAGCCATGATGTTCGTAGTCATAACGACAATTACCTATCAAGTTGTCACGATGATTCAGCACGAACTCTAGGAGATCGTCTGATTAGATCGGAGATATAAGTCCCTAGTGGTAATCATCAGGAAAGACAAGAGGAACTACGGCGGGCTCTACAGTATGTCAGAAATCTGAATCGCCGAAGGAGCTATCATAGAAACTTGAATCCTTCACCCTCCAGTGGACGTCTGCCTAGTAACTTATCACCCCAAGCAACTGAACAAAAACTCCGACAACGGAACGAAGAGATCGCTCATCTCAAGTCAATAGTTGAAGATATGTAGGAGGCAATTGCCAAAAGAGATGAACGAGTCTCCAGCAGATCTCCAGATCGGCGTAGAAGAAAGATGACGAATTCAAAAAGCATAAGACCCCTTCTGCATGTTTGACCGTGAGCCACGCCTTAAGTACTGGACATTATAAAGACAGCTAGGAAGATCAGCATTTATAGAAGGAACCGAACACCAGTAAGAGATTCGACAAGAGCCAATCCAGAGCAGCAAAACTAGGATTGATGGTTGAATGAGCGGTTAGACAACAGGGACAAGCACCGTAAAAGATGAATAGCCCATGATATAGCCAGAAGAGCCCTTGATCAGGTCGCTTCTACACCATCTACAGAGGAGATTGAGGCCTGTAAACCTCCAAGAAAGTTCACGCCACCAAAGTTTACACCTTATGATGGGAAGTCAGATCCAGTCAGTCATATCTAGCACTACAAACAGATGACGACACTATAGAGTAGTGATGAGTCCTTGATATGCTAAGTTTTTCCATCAAGCCTTGGCGAAGTAGCTTTATGATGGTTTGACAAGTTACCGTTCAGATCAATAGCAAGTTGGAGACAACTTGCCAAACTGTTCACCGTTCGTTTTATCACAAACAGCAAGTAGCCTAAGTAGGTAGACTATTTGCTAACCTTAAAAAATAAGGATGAGGAAGGGTTACAAGTCTATGCAAGATGCTACTGGAAGGCCTACAACGAACGGCGAAGTAGCTTTATGATGGTTTGACAAGTTACCGTTCAGATCAATAGCAAGTTGGAGACAACTTGCCAAACTGTTCACCGTTCGTTTTATCACAAACAGCAAACAGCCTAAGTAGGTAGACTACTTGCTAACCTTAAAAAATAAGGATGAGGAAGGGTTACAAGTCTATGCAAGATGCTACTGGAAGGCCTATAATGAAATTAAGGAGTGCAACAAGCAGTTAGCCATTGCACAATTCAAGATCGGCCTTCCCAAAGAGCACTAACTGAGGCAATCCCTAGTGAAGAAACCAGCTATTGGGGTACAGGACTTAATGTTAAGGATTGAACAGTACGCTCGAGTAGAAGAAGATGTCTTATAGTCGATACAGAGGAAGGTTAGTGAGAAATCAAAAAAGAAGGAAGTAAGAGAAAACAAGAAGCCTCAACGAGAAGAAAATAATAATCGGGGCAGAAAGACGATTCGAGGAGTTAACACAGTCTTTAAAGACCCAATTTATAAGATTCTGCCCTAGATTCGGGATAAGCCCTTTTTCAAGTGGCCACTGAAGTTAGCAGAAGACCCCACAGCCCGAGACCAAAGAAAGTTTTGCTCTTACCAAAAGGAAAAAGGGCACCAGACAAAACAATGCAGGCACCTCAAAAGTCACTTAGAAGAACTAGCAAAAGTTGGCCACCTCGACCAGTACATTGACCAGGAAAAGACAAAATAGGAGGCAAAGCAAAGCAAGCAAGACAGTGCCCTATGAAAGGAAGCACAGGCAGAGCCGCCCCAGGTAATTGCAGTATTGCATGGATCGGCAAGGTCAGCACAAGTAAATCCTCACAAGTATCATGTAGAGATCCAGAAAGCAGCACACTTGAGACAAATGATGCAAATTGAGCCTTCGAGCAAGAAGGTCAAGATCAGCAGAGGTACTAAGGCTATAACTTTCACTGATGGTGATTTAGTAGGAGTTTAAATACCATACAATGATACACTAGTACTGACATTGCGATTAGGGGATTGCGATGTTAAGAGAATTCTAATCTATCAAGGAAGCTAATCGGAGGTCATGTATTACGACCTCTTCAAGAAATTGGAGTTAAAAGATTTCAACTTACAACCATCTCTTAACCCCCTGATTGGCTTTAGTTCAAACCTAATATGGTCGTTGGGAAAGGTCACAATACCTGTGGTCGCAGGAGGAATTACGCTTCAAACGGAGTTCCTAGTTGTTGATGTGCCATCTCCCTATAATGCAATAATAGGTCGGACGTGGTTACACCTTATGAAGGTTATGCCATCCACCTATCACTAACTAATCCATTTCCCAACCCCTGAAAGAGTCAGGGAGATAAGAGGAAATTAGGTGACAGGGAAGCAGTGTTTCCTGGCTGTTTGTGCCACCAAAGAAAAAGTGAGAAAGGTCCAGATGATGGAGCTCCATAAGGACATACCTACTATTGACGATGTTGGACATACACCTGAGAAGAATGTAGTAAGAGACCTAAAGAGGGTAGAGATAGATCGGCATGACAAGAAGAAATATTTTGTGATTGGCACATCCCTGTCCAAAAATAAAGAAAAACTGTTGATTGAACTGCTAACGCACTACATTGAAATCTTTGCTTGGACCCCTTATGATATGCTGGGAATTGACCCAGAGATAGCCTGCCATAGACTCAATGTTAATCCACAATGTCGACCTGTCGTTCAGAAATGAAAGAGGGTAGCTACACAGCATGTGGATGCGGTAATTAAGGAGGTCGAACGACTCCTTGAAGCGGGGCCAATTAGAAAAGTCTTCTACCCAAGCTGGCTGTCCAACACAGTTATGATAAAAAAGAAGAACGGTAAATGGAGGGTATGTGCAGACTTTACCGACTTGAACAAGGTATGCCCTAATGACCCTTTCCCTTTACCAAAAATTAACTAGCTCGTGGATGCAACAGCTGGATATGGAAGAATGAGCTTCCTCGATGCTTATCGCGGGTACCATCAAATACCACTCCATGAGGATGATCAAGAGAAAACCGCCTTTATAATCCCAAGGGTATTTTTTGCTATAAAGTCATGCCCTTTGGGCTAAAGAACGTTGGTGCTACCTACCAAAGATTGGTCACAAAAATGTTCAAAGAGCATATTGGCAGTATGATTGAAGTATAAATTGATAATATGATAGTCAAAATCAAGGTCAACAGGCTCCACTTTGGTAACTTAAAAGGAGTGTTTGACATTCTGAAGAACTATAAGATGAGGCTTAATGTCTCTAAATGTGTGTTTGGGGTGTGTTTGGGGAAATTCTTAGGATTCTTGGCTACGCACCGAGGAATTGAAGCAGACCCACAGCAAATCAGTGCAATCAAGAACATCCAGGCCCCAAAAAATGTTAAAAAAGTTCAGAAGTTAACTGGGATAGCAGCAGCTCTGAACAGGTTCATCAACCGAGTTTCAAATAAATGCAAACCATTCTTCCAACTTCTGAAGAAACAAAAACGATTTAACTGGGGATCAGAGTGTGATCAAGCCCTTGCTGATCAAAAGAGTCATCTGGCCCAGCCTCCACTATTTTCCACTCCATCCAAGAATGAAGACCTTTATCTATACTTGGCTGTTTCAGAGTATGCCATTAGCGTCGTTCTACTTCGACAGCAGGACAGACATCATAAGTCAGTTTATTATATCAGCAAGACTTTCCTAGGGGCAGAAACCAGATATCTACCACTAGAAAAATTGGCTCTCGCATTAGTGATGGCCTTACAGAAGCTGGTGCATTATTTTAGAACCCATACTATCACCATCCTCACAGATCACTAGTTAAACCACTTCTTCAAAGAGCTTATTTCTCTGGCAGAATAGCAAAATGGGCGGTGGAGTTGGGCGAGTTTGACATCAAGTATCAACTTAGATTGGCAGTAAAAGGTCAAGTACTTGTTGATTTTATTGTTGAATTTTCTATTGAACTGTCACAGGAAGCCAATCAAATGCCTAATGCCAAGCTACCAGAGAACGATCCCACCTTAGAGTTATGGGAGACTACTGATCATTGGGAGCTCTTTGTAGATAGAGCATCTACTGACAGGGGGTAAGGTCGGTCATAGTCCTGATCACACCAGATGGCATGGCAATTGAACAAACTATTAAACTGGAGTTCACCGCCTCTAATAACGAATCAAAATAAGAGGCTCTACTCGTAGGACTGTGTCGAGCTATAAAGTTGAATATCGCCAAGATAAGCATCTACTCAAACTCATAGCTGGCAATGAACCAAATCAGTAGAGAATACGTGGCAAAGAATGATATGATGGCATAATACCTAGCAAAGGCACAGGAATTACTGAAGAAGTTCAACAAATATAAGTTAAATCAGATTGGTCGTGACAACAACACACACGCTGATGCTCTAGCAACACTCGTAGCAACATTGAAGTCGGGCTCAAAAAGAACAATCCATATTGAGACCTTGGCTGACTTCAGCATCTTTCAAGAAGCGGAGCAAGTACTGGCCATAGAAAGCTAGCGCCATCTTGGATGGATTCAATCATTGCATTCCTCGACAGATATAAACTACCCGAGGACAAGAACGAAGCCAGGAGAATAAAATATAAATTCTTTAAGTACTGGTTGTTACCCAGCAATAAGCTATACATAAGAGCTTTCATAGGACCATATTTATATTGTGTTCATCTAAACAAAGTACGGGGCATTCTGTTCAAAATCCATGAAGGGATCTGTGGAAGTCATGTCAGCGGAAGGTCGTTCGCTCACCAAGCAATCTTATAGGGCTATTGGTGGGCCTATATGCAAAAGGATGTAGCTCAGTATGTATTGAAGTGTCAGAAGTGTCAGAAGTTCTCATAATTAATCCACCAACCAACTAAGGACCTCACAACTATTACTAGCCCCTGGCCTTTTGCCCAATGGGGATTGGACATAGTCGGCCCTCTACCCCGAGCTCCAGGAAACAAACGGTTCCTTATCGTCGCAACAGACAACTTCACTAAGTGGGTGGAAGCAGAGCCCTTGTCAACAATCATCGAGATCGATACAAAAAGATTTACTTGGAGGAACATAATTACAAGATTCAGCATACCACGTGTACTGGTCTGAGATAACGGCACCCAGTTTGACGAAAATATGTTCAGAGGATTCTGCAACTAACTCGGGATCAAAAATTACTATTCTACACCAGCCTATCCACAAATATCAAACAAAATAATACTGAATGAAATCAAGAAAAGGCTGAAAAAAGCTAAGGGAAAATGATTAGAGGAGTTGCCCAATGTCATATAGTCCCTTAGAACCATTCCAAGGAGGTCTATTGGTGAAACCCCCTTCTCATTAGCGTATAGGGTTAAAACAGTTATACCCTTGGAGGTCGAACTCCCGACAATCAGATCAACAGCGTTTGATACCGGATTTAATGATCAGACTTTGGCAAAAGAAATAGACCTCATTGAGGCAAAAAGAGAGGCTGCCCTATTTAAGCTCACTGATTATCATCGATAGCTTAGCCGATCATATAACAAACGGGTTTAGCCAAGACCTTTTATACCCAGAGACCTAGTGCTCAGAAAGATACTTGGGGCAACAAAGAATCCAATAGATGAAAAACTCAGCCCTAACTAGGAAGGTCCATACAGAGTTGCATCCCAAGTCGGCGTGGGGGCATACCGGTTAGAAACTGTCGAAGAAGAGCGCCAGCTGCCCCGACCATAGAATGCGAACAATCTCAAGAAATTTTATCAGTAGAAATTTGACTTCGATGTTTTCTGTTATTCACACAAGTTGTGCATAATCAATGAATTAATAATTACTCAGGGACTCTGATGTTTAATACCACGTTAAATGTAAAGAACTAAGGAAGATAAGAAAAAACAATGTGTAAAAGCTTGGTCTTGTCCAAGTCGAGCAGGTTGGCCAATGAAATGCAAAAGCTTGGTCTTGTCTAAGTTGGGCAGGTCAGCCAATGAAGGTCAAACAAAGTAAAAAAACCAAGCATAAAGATTTGGTTCTGCCCAAGTCGAGCTGGTCGGTTAATAAAGGACAAACTATAAGACGAAATCAAGTATAAAGCCTTGATTAGCCATGAATTGATCAAAGCGGCCTAAAAACAGCAAACCCT